>JAJOOF010000418.1:0-76261 GCA_029582545.1 Solanum lignicaule | reverse complement strand
TTTGTAAAACTATAGTTAAGTTGCTACTTCTTGCTCTTTTTTCTTGTTCAACTGTGCTAAAAAATGTGTGTTTTTTACCCGTCAGTTTCTGTCCGGAGGACAATCTGAAGTTGAAGCGACACTCAACCTCCATGCAATGAACCAGAGCCCCAACCCATGGCATGTATCTTTCTCGTATGCAAGAGCACTCCAGAACACAGTGCTCAAGACATGGCAAGGACGTCCTGAGAATGTGGATGCTGCACAGAGGGCGCTTTTGATTCGTGCAAAAGCAAACTCCTTGGCTCAGCTCGGAAAATACTCCGCAGAAGGTGAAAGTGAGGAAGCTAAGAAGGGAATGTTTGTCAAGGGCTACACCTACTAAGCACACTTTGCTTTTGATGCAACTTCTTTTTTGTGTATTTTTCAGTTTTTGTTGTTTGCTAGATTCGAATGCTGAAGTGAAAGCTAATTGCTCTTTCTTCTTTTTTGAGCTTAAATTAGTACTGTACTTGATTAATAAGCTACTACAAGGGGTGATTCGTCGAAACACAATCCCAGAAACTGCTCGGTTGTTTAGAAACCCTGTATAATTATATTGAGAACTGCTTAAACGGGTAATATTTTCTATTTGTTTCCATTTGCTCTTCCACTTGATATTTCAAATTCCTCTTTGTTGTTAGCCCGAATAATTGTTGCTTTCTCGTCTTAGTTCTGGGGGGACGACTTGTGAAAACATGGTTTTAGTATGAATTTGAGGTGTTTATCGATTCATAGAGTTTTAACAAGAAAATTCTTATCAATTAATAAAAACATAAAATAAGATGCAAAAACAAATGAGAATTCACGAATCGCCGGAAGTATCAAAAACAAAATAAACACGACCACACACCAATTTAATGTTTTGGTATTATCGCCATAAAGGAGAGATCTTACAGATTTTCCAGAGAAGATGGGAATCCTTCATTTGGTACCAAGCAACCATGGCTAAACTTTAAATTACAAATATCTAAACGATATTTTAGTTGACCAGTGTGTATCGCATATATAAGATTAAAAAGGCAGGAACCAAAACTTCCTCCTCCTCTTGAATTATACTGCCTTTCGACATTTCATACAACATTTTTCCAAATAAAATACAGTCTAATGTAAAGTATTGGGTCCATACAAAAGAAACTGCTTCTACTCCATCAACAAGATTGAACTCTGCAAAAACAAAAACCGAACTTCGCTATATATATCAGCTTTGGGAAACCTTCTCGGCGGGCTTAGCTCGTTTTTAGATTGTTGTTCTTCTTGATTAAGTTATGACAGCTGAGAATGATGGACTAATCTGATTGGAATGGCGTCCCCTCCTATAACCTGATCAACAAAAGACAGTTGATTAGAAATAAAGCAAATACGTCAAAAAATTTAGCAATACAGAGAAAAAACTTTTGCAGCATTGTAGGAATTGAGATCACAAGGGACTCAAGTTTCTGATGATAAGAACTAGGAATAGTTCTCAATAACCACTTCTGGTGAGGCTAACAGGATGCTGCTATGTAGAAGCTATAGTCAATGTTGCTCGGACTCTCCAAAATGTTGCCGTGTTGGATCTTCCAAAAATGCAGTACTTTTGGAGGATCCAACACACACTCTGGCATTTTTGAAGAGTGTGAGCATATAGGCTGTAGTAGTTTCCTGGCTTCAATCACATTTTTGAACATCATCTCCTGAAAGGCTTCTTAACTATTAGCTACTACTAAAAACTGCGAATCGCTGGAACAGAACTACATTCCATGCTTCCAAATTCTTGATGGAAGAATAGAAACAGTAATTGAGTAATGAATAAGGACCATGGTCTATACACATTAGAAAAGAGGCTTTAGAACAATAAATAGGATAACTCCAAAGAATAGGTGGAAAGAAGGTGAATCTAAGTGAAGGCAAATTCAAGAAAAGATTGTGTACAGTTTCTATCTCATAATCCTAGAAAAGGCACTCCTTATTCCTTAAGCCGAGGTCTCTTGCAAACAACTCTCTACCTCCACAAGGAAGGGGTAAGGTCTGCGTACACTCAACCCTCCCCATACCCCACCTGTGGGATTACACTGAGAATTCCAGTTTTCAGCACAAACAATTTCTACTCTAATGAGTTATATATATGACACGTGGGCCATGAGCCATGAGCCATGAGCCCACAAGAAATTAACAGAAGTTCTCTTACCTAACCCAGCTTTAGTAGGAAGTCTGTTAAAATATTTCCAAGTGAAACAAAAGCTTAAGAGAGGCGAAGGAATTTTCTAAGCAACACTCTAAACTTTAAATTTAACAGCTGAGGGAGGAGTGTAGATGTTGGAGTAAATATCTTTAAACTCTTGTTGGAATGAATGGAATCAGTTAGACTCACAAAATCCAAATAACAAGCACAATTATATGATAATCCATAGCAAAATGGCAAAGTGGGAATGGTTAGGATCTCAGGAGCAATGTTTCAAAGGAAAATGGAGGAAATGGATCATTTCAGTTGTAAATGGAATAGAGTTACCCAAGACCTTAATTGTTTTCATATGACCCATTTTCCATTTAAGACACTTAGGGAAACCTTCTCTACCAACTAAGATGCAATTTCCAGGTCTCAAGACTTGTACTATTTGCAGAGAGACCAAGAAAGGACTTAGTTTTATGATATTTTCCATTTACTGCTAGAAAGAAGAGAGCCATCTCTAGACCAGATACTCAACTTAATTTTTTAAAGATGAGTAATGTTAAAGAGACCTTTTCTTTGTTTATCCCCTCCCGGGTGAGTTGGTTTACAGGTCAAGAAAAAGAATAATCTTCATATCAACTTTGTGGGGAATGTAGCTCAGAAGAATATGAACCGAGATGGTAAACGAGAGTGGGAAGTAAAATAGACTCAATGAAAGCAAGTTTATATTCTTCGGATACTTCAACCAAGATAAGGGCCCTCTTATACATACTTTATATATTACTTAAATATGGACCCTAGAAAGGGCATCTCAACAAAGAGTGAACAAGCATGGGATAGATGATCCCTTTTCAAAGACCACAGTAAGTATAAATGAGTTCAACATGCGAATCATTTAAAAGGATAGATGGAGGTGAAGTTATGATACATGATAAGCCAGAATGGTACAGGAGAGGAACCCGTATTGAGAAGGACGCTGTAAGAAGTCCTAGTTAATTCTATCAGAGGGCTTGCGCTTTGCAAGTATCAATTCCAAAAGAAACAAGGGATAAATAAGAATAATCACTAGTGGCTCCAATGCTTTTAATAATTCCTGAGTAAGAATGACACCGTCTTGGATAATCCAGGTCAGACCAAGGCATTTTCAAAGCAGAAACAATGGTCAAAATCAAGGACTTCAGGCTTAAGCAAATTAGTTAATGCTATCCAATTTTTTTTATAAATCACATAAAAAACAATCATGGGTCTATTTCAGCCTGGGTCCTGGGAGCACAATAGCAGCAAAATAAGAACCAAGGCTGTGACACCGTGACGGTAGAGCTTATAATACAAATCTAGGAAGCTCTCTAGCCTAGGGGATTTGATAATGCACTTACTCAGAGAATGAACAATAACAAACACTCGCACAACCAAATATGAGGTAGCGAACTTCTACAGAGACTTCCTTTCCTCCTTATTGATCTCTGCTATTGGTTTTGAGTATGCTTTGGTTATTATTGGGGCACAATACTATCACCTCCAATTCTGGAGGTGATTTAGGTACTATATTCTAAAGAACAAACCAGCTAATATTAACACCCACCCAGCTTCTTTTTGATATTATTGATTAGACAGGTGGTTGTTTTCTTTCATCTCTCGTTATATTATAAGTATGTTGTGTCATCACATCGAGCAATGTGCTTAATTCCTTTGCTCTGAGACTCATTTTCTGCCAAGTGAAGGAGCTTCTGTCTGCTGATAATACAGAGATTAATAATGCATGTACCAAGTGAATGAACAGTAACAAATACTTGCACAACAATCTCAGAGGACAAAACAGAAAGTAGACAATTAATTTGGTCCGTATATTGCATTTCCAAGACATTATATACTAAGCAATGCATCTCTTTACATTTCACCATTCAATTCTTCTGCTTAAGAGCTTAACATATCCTTCATTGAGTAGTTAAGGGGAGAATGATACCTAATGCGACGATAATCAAGCTTGAGTTCCCGTCATAGCCTTCATTTGTATATGACTCGAGTCAGCGTTGGGCAGAGCCTCATAAGAACCAAATCTCCTGATACCAATAGTTTTAGCAACGGCAGCATAAGTGACAGTAACAATGAGCAATACAAACATCACGTGAACTACAAAAGCCAAATCAAGTATAGCAATAGCCCTGAGCTTAGAGTCCTCCAAATCGCATTTGGTTGATCCTTCTACCCCAGTAACAACATCCAACAGCTTATGACAACCCTCAGGTATGAACGCATCAACGTAAAGCGAAAGTCCCGTCTGTAGAACCCATAGTCCCTGGAGACAGATAGAAGCAGCTAAGGCAACATCAGCCAGGAAAAGCCTAGGTTGAACAGCAATCACGAGACAAAGTAACGCAGAGAGCGCAGAAATGCGAGCTGAAACGGAATCACATTTAGCCTGGAGATCGGAGGTTTGAACGGAAGCAGAAGAATCGGATACCGAATACTGTAGGTAGAAAAGTGCAGCAGCTAAAGCGAAGAACAGATCGGGAGGAAGCGGGAGAAGAGAAGTTGACTCGGAGATAAGGAGAAAAACAACGAGTATTAGAAACGAGAAATCAACGGCGGCGGCTTGAAGTGAGGTGAAACGGTGCACCGGAGTATGACCTTTGAGGAGAGGATCGGCATCTAAAGAGACGAGCGATTGATGGATCAGAGAAATGAGGAGGCAGAGAAGGAGGAGATAAAGAGGTAGACGGCGGAGATGCGGCTGAGATATGAAGGAGAGAGGGTGGTAGGGTTTGGCGACGTAGTCTCCGGCGGATTTGAGGCGGTTCCGGGTGGTGCAGATGAGGTGGTAGAATCCCAGAGATAACAGTGAAGACGATGACAACATGTGATACATTAGGGTCGCCATTGCAAATTAAATTTTTAGAGGGAGAGGCAACGTATAAAGACTAATTCCTTTTTTTTTTCCCTTTGGTATAGTATGGATCACGGTTCGATACGTGAAAGCAATCAATAATTTTTTTTGAATTGTAATGATTTGATACGTGAAAGTTATCAATAAATTTGAGTGAGTCTTTATTAGAAATCATGTCATAGGTGTTTTTCGAGAGTGTTAGCATGTTTATTCTTGTGTTGTGATCATGTCTTATCTAGTTGTGATCGTACGTAGTTGTTTGTGATCTTTGGTAGCTTGTTATTGGCCTTAGCCTAGGTTTAGGCTAGTGATTGTTATAGACTCGCGTTTTGGAGCCGACAGGCCTTAGAATTGTTCTAACGTGTTGCTTCGGACGACTTAGACATTAAAATCACATCAATTGGAGACAAATCCACAATTTTGTTTTTAACTCAGTTTTGGGTCTGTCTCCAATTGTTGTGATTGGAATAAATCGTGATATGTGAAAGCAATCAATAAATTTGAATCCGAATAGACCCTCTATGTTGTCCTTCCTCAAATTCTGCGTAAATACAAAATATTTTGTGCACTGCGTTATTCTTTTAAGTCCTTTTCTAAACGAACATTTTAAACTTAACATTCTTCGTAAATTGTCACTATTTTGCAAGTTTAGATTTAAACTTTGTGTATCTTATTCTTGAATTTTAAATTTTGAAGGTTAGAAATGCTCAAAGGGCTTATGCTCAATGCGTCTTGTGACACTACATGTGACAATAATTATATTTTTAGCCAAGTTAAAAAAACTCTATTGGAATTAATACAAAATAGTGATAATTTTAGGAATTTTTATGTACTAACTTACTTAAATGACACGTGTTATGTTATTTTATAAATCTTTAAGTATTTTAGAATCGTGGAATACAAACACCAACAACTATTGCATTGGAGAGATTTTAACGCTTGAAGTTGTAGTTCAAGAGGATAAAAAACATAGGATATGATTGAAGTACAAAGACTCATAAAATGTGATATATAGTTTAGGCTAAACTCTAAAGCAATGCTTTTAGCCATCAACTCGACACACTTTATCTACTCCCTTCTTTAAGCTTGTTTTATTACTATTAATAAATAAAAATAAAGTTTCATCTTCATGTCAATGTGGTATAATAATAACGTACGCTAATAATATATACAATGTAGTTTCGGAAAGTAGGGTTTGAAGTAAGTATACATAGATTTTATCTTTATTTGGTAATTAGAGAGTATTTTTGATAAACCCTCGATTCAAATAATATCAGTCTCGTATTTTTAAAATCTATATCCAAGCTATCTAATGGTTTCAATTACAATTCCTTTGTCTTACCATATGAGCCTGCATGCATTCCTCTCAGCCCAAATTTGAATGACAACAGTTGTAAATAAGAAGCCCAAGATGCTACTTTGAGGCCCATTGCACTTCATCATATATATATATATATATATAGGAGTTAATTATTTAGATATACTCTAATTTGTAATATTATGAATTTTATCAGATTTTGATGCGTCCAAATACATGTATCTCGGGACACATGGGGTCAAAATTAGGTGTAATTTGTTCTAGATACATTGTATCCATGTGGATTCACATGTATTTGGGATACATAATAAATCACGTCCGCCTCCCTCCCTAACTCTCTCACCTCTCTCCCATCTCATTCTCCACTCTCCTATGTATCTTGTATCTCATATACATATGAATCACATCGGATACATACAAATACATGTGTCTAGTGTCATTCCCATGTATCTGGTAGCAAAAATTCATGTATCTAAGTGTATCTTCCTCAATATATGATAGAAAATTCTTAATTAGTGATAAGATACGTAATATTTTGAAAGTATAGATAATAATAGTATATATATCTGATCATGTAGTTTTTCCTATATTAACCAGCTAATGTTCCTTCTTTCACATATCCAGGTTAATAAAGACCCTCACAATCTACGTTGAATTTATGAGTAGTACTCATAGTATTATTTTCAAAGAAACAGATACACATCTATTGATATTTTTCGAATAGTCCAAACAACATAGCGCAACCCACCATAAGAATTGATGTCTAGGCACTATGTCTTTCATAAATACTAAGCTTTTCCAGGACACTATTGGAAGGGGAGCAAATTAAAGAGGAAACATATTACTAATAGAATTTCGCAGGATCGCAGCTAGCTTTGACGAAGGGGTTCAATTAAATCCTTTTCATCGAAAAATGTCATTGTACATGTAGTATTTTCATAATAGAATTCCGTTGATATAGGTTAATAAATAAGTGATATTTCATATTTCTTTGAAGATCCTTACTGAAATTTCTAGCACCATGAGAACCTTAAAAGTTGAATCCATTCTTAAAGTACTAATGAATTTTTTTGGAAGTCAAAAAACTCTGAAAAGCTGTTTTCATAATTTTCATTTTAAATCATTCACAAAAATTTTAAAAACAACTTCAATTTGTATTCATGTCCAAACACTTCTGCATGTCATTTTCAATATTTTTCCAAATACTACTTTTTTCTTTTTTTTTCCTTCAAATTTCACAGTAAGTATGTCTAAATGCACACCTAATAACCATCTTGATTTGGAATCTTTGTATTATGCTTCAGCATCTTTTAGGATCAGTTTTTTTTTTAATAAAAAGACAAAACATAGTTCTTTTTAGATAGATTTTTTCCTTCAGTAAGTTGATCTTGTACATTTATATGTATATATATAGTGAAGTTAAATTGATCCCTTTTTCTTTAATACTATTTTTTTAAAATGAAAATAGAGTCAACTACAATGTAAAAAACAGGAAATGTAAATACCTAATTGAAAAAAAAAACAAGATTAAGAAAAGAGGGGACCAATAATTTTTAGATTTTCTCCTATTTCTAGTCTTTGTCGTCCAAAAATAACTTTTTGTCCAAAGCAAGTCCCCTTTATATATCAACACTAACTAAACACACTTTTAATATATGACATTGATAGGATACAAGTAGGGCACCAATACCTATCTTAATGTTTATATGGTGTCTATTAACACAACATAGGATGTTAACACTCACATAAAGTTGTAGACTAGACAATTAGCTTGTTAGGTAGGAGAGGGCATTCAATTTATAAACCTCTTACCAATTCTCTGTAAAATTCATGTGAGACTCTGTTAGTTCAGTGCAATTTTTGTACTTGGGGCGAACAAATTCGTTATTATTCACGACTTGAAGTTGTGGACTATCTCAAGCGAATAGTGCAAATTCGTTATTATTCACATTTGAATTTCTGTTAGATCGTCTAAGGTATTTTTGTTTGCACTATTCGCTTGAGATAGTCCACAACTTCAAGTCGTGAGTGATCAACAAATCAAAAAAACTGAACACACGAGCCAATAAAAACACTAGTTTATTAAGTAGGAGAACTCACTCAATCTCTAAACCTCTTATCAACTCCTTGTGAGACTCTGTTGGTTTAGTGCAAATCTGTTGCTTGGGATGAACAACCTCATTATTATTCACAATTGACTTTCTCTTAGATTGTCTAGGATATTTTTCTTTTCATTCTGGCATCAAGATAGTCTATAACTTCAAGTCGCGACTGATCAACAAACATTAAAAACTGAACACAAGAGACAATTAAAAAACTAGATTACTAAGTAAGAGAGTTCGTTCAATCTATAAACCTCTTACCAACTCTTTGTGAAATTCATGTGAGACTGTTGGTTTAGTGCAATTCTCCTATTGGAGGGCGAAAGAACCTTGCTATTATTCATGATTGACCTTTCTTAGATCATCTAGGAAATTTTACTTTACACCCTGCGCTCGAGATAGCCCACAATTTCAAATTGCAACTGATCAACAAACCAAAAAAACTGAACATGAGCCAATCAACTAGCTTATTAAGTAGGAGAGCTCGTTCAATCTATAAACCTCTCACCATATTTGTTAGAGAGATACATGTGAGACTCAATTGGTTCATTATAGTAAACTTTTTCAAGAATCAATGACCTTGTAATTCACGATTGACTTACCTTTTGATTCTAAGTTACCACTCTTGACACTCTAGCTCAAATGGGCCATCACTCAAGTCTTTAAGTCACATTGGATAAATAGATCGAACAGGAGAGTCTAACTTAAAAGACTAAATCAAAGTGTCCCAATCCAAAAACTAACTTATTAAGTAGGATCAAAACCTGTTCAATATATAAACCTCCAACCAATTATCGATAAAATCCATGCAAGACTCAATTGGCTTATTCTACTTGTCTTCTTCATAATCAACCACCTCATAGTTCACAACTCACTTTCTCTTGAATATAATCCACAACTTTAGGTCGCGGTGGACCAACCTATGTTACTATATTTGTTATAGATTGAATAAGAGAGCCCAACCTAAAAGACTAACTTATTAGGTTGGATTTTGATAGTTGAGAGTGGTCCATTTATTCTACAAATCATATTATACCTTTTTTTTTCTAGAAAAAATCACGTGTGACTCAATTGGTTTATTATTATTACATAAAGTTATGAATTTTGGACCTTTTTTTTTTTTTTTTTTTTGTAATTTTCAATAAGATTTTTTTAATAAGAAAAAAAAAAAAGTACCTCGAAATGCGACATTGATCTGGCTGTCGGAATCATGCAATTAAATTAGGTGAATAATGTTGAGAGAAATGGAATCTTAGACCATATAAATTTGAGACAACAAGTGAAGTCTCTGCTCTTTCTTGTCTTCTATATTTTTAAAATTTTAATGAAATCTTGTTTTTGTCTATTAGATCATAGCTTTTGCCATTGTTGTTGTTGGGGCATTTGAAAACAACCCCTCTTCCCCCTCTTAGTTTAGCCTTTTAATACGTTGTTGTTCGGTATAAAGACGAATTCATAATTTAATGTTCAATAAGTTCACAATGGAGAAATAGTTAAAATTGCCTTGTGTTATTTGAAATTGAGCAACTTTGCCTTCCATTGAACTTTACTCTGGTTGTGAAGAAGTAATCTAGTTTTTGTTGTCAACCCTTGACGCAGATCCAATCTAAGGGTAAAATTTAAACCAGAGTGAGAAATAGAGGGATAAAATTGAACCTTTTTTTTCTTCAAGAATTTGGATACGTGGGGTTCATTTATTTCACGCTCGAGCTCTCTTAGTGACATATATAAGGTGTGATTTGCGAATGTCAAAAAGGTATGAATAAATCCAAAGTGTATGAAGATCAAAATTGAGCAATTTCGACTCCTCTCTTTATTGTAAGCATATATTTAATTTAGATATTTTATTTGCATATCTACAAAAACATAAGCGAGGTGAAGATTTATATCTTATAAGTTCTAGATTCTAGAACACGAACTCAAGTACTAACAACCTGTTTTGAACTCTTTTTATATATACATGTTTAGTGATTTTTGTAACACGATATAAGTTGTATCTGCCGAATTCACATGTTATATACTACCTTAGTCCCAATATAGACAATTGGAATAAAAAAATAATGTGTTCAGTTGAATCAACGAAACTAGTCCTAAATCCACCTCTGGTCACCTGCAATTCTCACATCAAAATCAAGTGTAAAACACATGTAGGTATGTTTTGCCTTATGACCTAAAGGACCAACAACATATTGTCTGAGAAGACACCATTATCTTAGCTTTGTCAAATTGGCTGTAATGTTTTACTTCTTGTCTCTGTATGTGTGTCTTTGTGGGGGGGGGGGGGGAGGGGAAGGGATAGGGGGCTGTGGAATATTGTGGTCACAAAAGAATAGTGTCACATTCATATATATTCACAAATCACAAGTTCCAAAATGACCTCTAAAAGTTAGTGTCACATTTTCATTTGAGTTTGACACTTGAAAAGTTGAGCCAAAGAAGAACCTTGATACTCTATGGGTTGATCCATGCATCAGTTACGAATTTGTCCGAACTCAATAGTTTTATTTTAAGGTATCTGAAATAAATCTAAAATCGTGTAAGTCAAATAGTTTATAATGAAATTTCTGATTCAAATTCATATAGTTCAAATTTTAAATTTAATTTTTCTTGCTTAAATTGACACTTCTTTTTTTTTCCTCTTATTAAAACTATAATTTGTGAATAATTTCTAATAGATCTTGTCTGTCTTTTTACATCAGTTGAGGTAATAGACTCACTCAATAAGAAAGTTTTATATTTTACAATAATTAGTACCTTGATTCGTTTCGAAATATTAATTATGAAAAACACTATATCTAGAGTTTTGATATCATTCTTATTAGTTTCATGATAATTCGCTCTTTCCATCTCACTTAGAGACAGATTCTTGAAACTTCGATATTTTTCTATCCTATCTACCAAAAACAAAATATTTTAAAATACTTGAATGGTTCAAATTGTCAATTGGAGAGGATATTATTATGTGTGTGTGTGGGGGTGGGGGGGAGGGTGTTGATTCAATCTATTTTTTAGTTGTTCTAAATCTGATCCATATTTGATTTGGATCTCAAATTTGAGATTCCCTTTAAAATAATTTTTTTTGAAAAAAATTAAATAAGTGGACAAGATATTTTGGTCAAAATCTCAAAACAACATATGGTGATGGAGGAGTTGTCAGTCTGGAAAAAAAAATTGATTATTTTATTTGGTAGATCCAACAAACAAATGAATATTAATAGGATTATTAATACTATTGACAACCTGTTTATTTTTGGCCAATCATTTGTAATCAGTAGATTAATAAATTAAAAGTCCATATTCTTAATGGATTAGTTATTAAAGCTAACAACTTTTTATTGTCTTGGTGATTAATCCAACAATTATTGTCTAATTTATTTATATTATTACAATAATATTTCATTTTACTTTGTATATTCTTTATTGTTTTGTTTTCAAAAGTGTGCAAAATTAGAAGGAAAAAAGGTATCAGAATAAGGAATATTCAGTTTAATTTAACTAAGATACCTTTTATTTATCTTTTTTCTTTTTGTCTGGTTCTACTTAGGTTTGTTTTGCCAAAGATTTTAAAATCTAAACAATATTAATTATAGTATTATCGTAATTTTTTGTCATTCGATTTCTATTACTATATATTTGTCGTTTGTTTTGATTATCATATTATTTTCTAAATTTTTGACATAGATAATCATTCAAAATAAAGGAATTACAACAATCAGATAACTTATTACAACAAATTAAAATATATTTATTATAATGTGTTTATTCCAGCATCTATTTGTTAAATAAAATATACAAGGAGATAAAATTAAGCTAGAAGATAGAGCTATATCATGAAGCAACTTGCAAATGAAACACATAAAAAAAAGCATTTTATTTTAATCGAAGAGATATCATAAGTAATTTTTTAATTCCAAAAAGATAAATTAGATAATGCCCTATTTCAACGGAAAGCCTTCTCTTTCACTATTAACCATTTTGATTGTGATCGAATAATAACTTTAGTAAAAAAAAGGAGGAAAAGACCTTTACTTTGTTGACTATGAAAAAAATAGAAGTAATATTTACATACATTCTATTTTTTTTTCTAAATTCCCCTCAAAACTACATTAGGTATATTATTGCATGAATTTGTTTTGATAAAAAGAAACAACAATTAAATCTTGTTGTTTTAATTTAATGTGTTCCCCATTTCATCAAATATATATTGAAAACCATTCCACCATATGGATACTGTTCCCTAGGAATTTATCCCATTATTTTTTACAACTTTGGAAAATTTTAAATAATTATTATTTTGTCCTCACTTCTACCCCTTCCCAAGAGAAACCAGGATGGGGTGGGGTGGGGGTGGGGTTGTACCCATGTTATGTAAAATTCAAGAATATGGGACATTTGATACACATTCAATAAAATACTATATTCCTTTTAGTTTAAACTATGTAATTGTTTTGAAAATAAATTTATTTCAAATATTGGATATTTCATGAATGCAAGAATATATACTTGCTTTTTTACTTCAAAATTTCTTTAATGTTTCAATAAATTGTGTTAATTTAGAAAGACACCAAGTAGAAAATATAAATGAGATTGTGTAGTGAATGCTCTTACCATTAAAGTTGTTGAATGTTTTCTTTAGGGATGTTTAAAAGCCTTACGCAAATAATACGAATCGAATATAACACTAAAAAAAAAAAAGATTTTGAGACGGACAAATTTTGTAGCTGAACAGTAAAATTTTGTCGCTATACAACAAAATAGTAACGGATCAGCTATGAAGTTCGTAGCTAAATGGAGTATTTTGTTGATATTTTAATATATTTGTACTTTCGCTATTTGAAAAGTCAATTTTTTTCTTAGGTTGCTACATTATCATCATCATCAATAGATAATCTAATTTTAAAAAAATGTAATATATACTTGTTTTTATCTAGTTTTAATAATTTATATATATGTTATTTAAAACAAAAATAGTAACACCTTGATTAATGTTTTAAACCTAATCTATTATTTTTATTTTTGAGTTTTTCATTTGACATTTGATACTCACATGAACCTCGATTTATCCATACAATTTAAAGTCAATTGATTTTTCATTCAACGTCCTATGCTCAGATTACGCCTTGTTTAATACGAATTCATGTCGTGTAAGGTCAATAAAAAAGAAAGCACTTTAAAGAGTAATTTTATCATTCTAAGAGCTCAAATTAAAATCTCTAATTAATGATAAAGAGATTTTCTTTTCTTTTTTTGATTTTTCATTCGGTATTCGATAACCACATTAAAGCTCAATTAAATTTAGATTCACGCCTAAATATTTCATATTTGAGAATTCAGTGCTCTTTAAAAAAAGAAATCTTATTCATTCCGATTCAACGTTAACGGTGATGCATGAAAAGATAAATAAAGATGATAAGGACTTGTGCAAAGAGTTGACGAATAATAAATTGTCTCTTTCTATTTGGGTTGTTCTGTACTTTTACAGATGTTAAAGGGCTTTATTACTTCAATAAATGAAGTTTTGGGCCCCATTGCAATTAAAAGGTTATAAGCCTAGTAACACTATGACTATTCCCCTATATTTGTTTTTGTCCCCCCTATTTTAAGCCACAATTACCAAATTTCCCCTATTCATAAATCAACTAATTGGTCCAATTCCCCCATTTTAGTACTCACTTTTTAAAGAAAATATCTTTTCTTCCCCAATAATAAAAAAAGAAGAAGAAAAGAGAAATAATTTTTATACTATAAAATGAAATATGGAAGTAATAGCAAAAATTAGATTCAAATGGAGAGTACATTTTCTTGAGACGAGGGTGTGATAGAAACAATTTTCTTACCTTTTCAAAATAGGGATATGACTGTTTATACATCATCCTTCCCCGACCCCGCTTGTGAGATTACAATCAAGAATCTATCTGAAACAGTCTTTTCAGCCTTCTCAAAGTAGGGGTAAAGACTGTTTACACACCACTCTCCCTCAATCCACTTGTGAGATTACAGTTAAGGACCTATTCGAAACAATCTCTATACCTTGCTAAAGTAGGGGTAAGACTGCTTACACACTACCACCACCACCCCTGACTCCACTTGTGAAACTATATTGGGTTGTATTGTTGTGAATGGAGAAAACATATGAAAAGTAGGTTTAATACATATTTTAGAAATAATTTAGGGTAGATAGTTGTTTAAATGATATGTTTTTTTTACAATTAAAAGGGATATATTTGATATATATATATGTAGGACATCAAAAACAACTTTATGGTAAAATTGCATTTTCATGAAAAGGATGCAAGAATAACTTGCTTATGGTTTGAGAGACTTCACTATTTCATGTTGCTTGTCTTTTATATAAATTAAAAAACCTATGTAATTTATTTTTTAATGAAGAAATGGAAGTTATTTATTTATATATAAAAATATACACGAACTTCCATTTTCTATATATCCATGTATTTTTTTCCCTTTTGCAAAAGAGGTGACTTTCTTTTTTGGTTTCCTCTTTTGATCTCAATCAAAATAACTATAATAACAATAATATATTTAGTAAAATTTCATAAGTAAAGTATGAAGAGAGCGATATATACGGAACCTTATGCCTATCTTGTAACGGTAAAAATGTTGTTTTCAATAGATTCCTAGCTCAAATAGAGCATACGATACATGTATGAAAAGAAAATATAGTAAACTAATAAGTGAGAAAATAATAAATAAATAATAATCGACAGGAAAAAAATGATAAATAAAATTAAACAATAATACTCACTATTGATAAAGAAAAATAGACAATACTTCTACTCCCTCCGTTTCTTATTATTTCTCAAATTTTGTCTTGACATACCTATTAAAAAAATAATGTTTGGTATAGTATTTATCATTTTATCCATATTAATTGGTCCCATATATTTACTCACTATATTTTTCGATGACATTAATTCAATATTAATAAACTGAGAGTATAATAAGAAAAGAAAATTTATCAAAATGGATAAGTAAACAAGAAAATTAAATTAGAAAATATTGTAAATAAAAATAGAGGGAGTATTTACTAACATTTCATCATAATCATATATCCTTCCATCTCAACCAAAATCAAATTGGGATATTATCATGGTGATGTAAAAAAGTATAATCTTTTATTAAAAAAGAATATTCCAAAATGATAGAGATCACTAATATAAAATCAACACAAATTCATTTTCCTTTTTCTCTTTCCTTAATTTCTCCTATTTGAACTTTTGAAAATCATTAGGAAGAAAGCTTAATTGGCTACATTACTATTAGAGACACTCAAATAACATTTAATTTAATACAAATCACTCTTAAATTCTTCAAAATCATTCATGTAATTCATGAGCAAATTATGTATTTTTAGATTAAAAAAATTATTTCGAATTTCAAAAATATTTCACCATTTCAACATAATCAACATAAGTTAAATTACAATTAAAAGTATCTCGATATCTTTCGTTGCATAATTATAACTATATATAACGACTCATTTGTTCGACGCATCTAATCAACTCACTAGTTTTACTAAAAAAAAATCATCAATTGTTGAAATGGTGATAAAACCTAAAGCATTTAATTCATTCTTTTAGATGATAGTACTACAAATGCTTAAGAGGACATTTATTTGATTAAAAAAAAAAAAGCTATTCAAATGTAGTATTTTATTAATTTTTAATTTAAGAAAGCAGAAGACAAACGTTACCAAAACTTATTTTCCCAATGTAAAGGGTATTTTTGTCATTTCGAAAGCTTAGTACAAGTACGAAACTGTGAAGCATATACCTGAAGTACAAAGTATAGTATCTAAAAAAGAAGGTACTTTATTAAAGTATTAATTAAAATAAAGTGTTCAATAACACGTTTGATCCCTCAATTATTAGTAGTAAATAATAATTTTGATGGTTATATAATATCTAATTAAATATACTTAATTTGATTAATTGACATATGCATATTTGATCTTTTTATAGAGAATATTCACAAATTTATCATAATTATTATTCATTGCCAAATATTAATCTATGTATTTATCTATTAAGTTTATACTATTACTGGATATATAAGAGGGAAATATTGAGAATATCTTTGTACTTAATACAATTTATTAGTTTCGTCTCCGGATTATTGATAATCTTAAAAATATTTTTTACTTGACTAAATAAACTTAGATACACTCTAATCTGTCAAATAATATAACAAGTGATTTCAAACTCTTGTAGAAATATATTAATGCAAAAATCATAAGAGAGGAAAAGTTCACAGAAGGTTGGGAAATAGTACGCCCGGTTCACCAGGTTCTACCACTGTAGGGCCCAATCATACTAAAAAAACTAAGAGAAATGTTGAAAATACTCATAACTTGACAAGAATTTAGGAGTGTATTTCACTCATGTTGCAAGATCGGACCTATATATAATTTTAATTAGTTAAGTTAAGAATTGCTTTTAAGACCGTCAATAATTTGAGGATGAAACTAATAATTCACGTCGAGTTTAGATGTGTTTTCAATATTTCTCTCTTTATTTAATTATGATAGAGTTTTAAAAGTAGTTCAAATGCAATATAATTTCCACTTAAAAAAGATATCAATTGTTTTCCATAATATATTTTTTTCAAAACATGTAGAAAATGAATTTTTAGTTTGAAAAAGTGATTTTGATCAATTTAACTTCCTTTTTCTTTCTTTTTTTCAAATTAAATGCATATTCAAAGACAAAATCCAATTTCCCATTGTATTTTTCCAACTTAATTTTATTTTTCATACTAAAACCATATATTTAAGGTTAAAATATATTTTTCAACGTATATTAGAAATATTAAATTTATTGATAATCAAGATACCAAAAAAACTACGCCATTATTTATCAATCAGAATAGTGATGAAATAGTAAGCACTTTATTTTTAATACTTATGAGACTTCTCGATATTTAATTAGGCTCCACAAATATAGATATTAAATAGTGACGGAGGTAAAAACTACTCCATTAACATTTACATAAATATGCCTCTAAATAAGTGGCGGAGCCAAAACTTTTAATAAGGTGTTTCAGAATTTAAAAAAATAGACACACGAAATAGTCGAAAGGAATTTGACATTTATTATATATATACTGTATTCAAAATTCAATATAAATATCAAACATCCATAAAAAAAAAAAAAAAAAAATCTTCTGACCTGTAATTTTCCAAAGAAAAAAAAAAAACCGTACCTTAATTTAATGATAAGAATAAGTAATAAATACTCATATTTATAAATCTCTTCAAACCAAATCTCTCTTTGACCGAAAAAAAAAGAAAAGAGAAACCGAGCTTTCTCTCTCTACTTTCTCCTCTTCTTCTTCCTCTTTCGCTCTCTAAAAATCACCGCCTTTCGCCGTCGTGTGAACTTTCAGTCACCACTGTTTTCTTCTCTCAAGAGAGGCAAAAAATGAACTTTTTTTTTTCCTCCCAAAAAATCTAATCTTTTTTGTATACTTTTTAAACTTTTTTTTGCTTTTGTGTTCATTAAAATCTCCATAAATTTGCTTTGTTTTAGTTAAACAGTTGATTATCTACAATACCCATTTCTCCATTTTGGAAAATTCATTGCTTTTTCCTCCAAAAATTCGATCTCTTTTTGCTTTTGTGTTCATTCGAATCTCCATAAATTTGCTCTGTTTTAGTTAAACAGTTAATTATCTACAATACCCATTTCTCCATTTTCGAAAATTCGATCTTTTTATGCTTTTATGTTAATTCAAATGTCCATAAATTTGCTCTGTTTTAGTAAACAGCTACAATGCCCATTTCTGCGTTTTTGAAAATTCGATCTTTTTTTGCTTCTGTGTTCATTGAAATCTCCATAAATTTGCTCTGTTTTTGCTAAATAGTTGATTATCTACATTACCCATTTCTCCATTTTCGAAAATTTGTTCATTTTTTTGATCCAACGGCCAGGATTCGTTGTTCTCTGTTACTACTAGGGCTCTCTCTCTGTGATTGTCAGCTTTTTATTTTTAGTTCTTTTGTCTTCTCTACGTAAGTTTTTTTCCCCTCTCTGACTTTGCTTTTTTCAGTTCTTCTTTCTATAAATAGATTTTGTGTATGTATTTATGTATATATATATATATATAGGTAATAGAGTATATTACTGTTAACTTCAAAACTGGGATTTTTTTTCCTGTAGCGTTTACTTAATGGAGTGGTAGGGGCGAAGTCTGGTAGGGCCGAGATGTTTGTACATCGTTTATATATGGTTAAAATTGTTTTTTTTTAAAATGTATATGTACTACCAGTAGATATTGAATCTCATTTGGCTTCTTGTTGGGTTTAGTTCTTCGTATTTTGAATCTCTTAGTGAAAATCTTGGCTTTGCGAATCATTGATTGGCATGCACTATGTATGTTACATTTGGGATATTTTTGAATTTTGGGTTGTTCTTGTTTTCTTCAAATTTGTTTGATTTTTGCTTTGCTAGTTAAAACTCCAAGGTTCATTTTTGTTTCGGGGTATTGAAGAAGTTTTGGATAATTTATCTTTCTGGGCGGAGCTACACTGTTTTTTTATATGGTATTTTTTATGTATATATAACTGATGTTGAACACTGTGTGACTTTTTGGTGTGTTGGCTTCTTCGAATTTTGAATTTTCTTAGTAAAATTCTTGGCTCCACTGATGTTCTTGTTAGTCACATGCATTGGAAATGATCAATTTCAATTGGGTTTGTGTGATTACGTGGATTTTAGTTGTAAAGAATTGGCTGATTTTTGGTTAATTGGCATCACTTATATGATAGTAGTTGATGTTCTTGTTGTGCTAACAACCAACACTAAATTGTTCAAATTTGTTTCATTTCGCGTTGGTAGTTACAGTCTAGTTTCATTTTTGTTTCCGGGTATTGGAAAAAAGATTTGTTTTTGTTTTTGTTCATCTTTCTGTTTACTCCTTGTTTTTTGTAAGTCACATGCATTGGAAATGATCAATTTCGATTGTATTTGTGTGGTTATGCGGACTTATTTTTGGTTAATTGGCATCACGGATATGATTATTCTCCAATTAAAGTTGGTGTGTAGGATGTATTGCATTAGTTTATTTGAAGTTAGTCTTTAATCCCGTATGCTTCTATATCTTTTAAGGTCAGTTTTAATACGGATAGCGAGCTAAAACCTTGAACCAATAAGAGCTACCCGTTGGTAATTTCCTTTTGGAGGTGACAGGCTTTCGAGTATATTCTTTACTGAGGGTCTGTAGATTAAAATGTTGTGCAGACATGAGATTATTTGGATCCCTTCCTTAACTTAATTCTTGGATTCCTATCTTTACTTCGAATTTTCCTTTAAATTATGTTTCCTTTTAGTTTACCATTCTCAAAAAAAGGATTGTGTTTGCTTTTCCTACACTTCCTGTTTCCAAAGGAAGTCTACTTACTCTTGTAGGATATGCAGTAATGATTAAGTTATTATAAGTTTGTTGTATTTCTGAAGGTACCTTTTGATAAAATATATCGTCATTTGTATGTTGTATAGTAGCTTGAGCCCAATAGGGAACATCCTGCTATGACTTTTTAATGGCTTCTTTGAAATGTTTTCATTATTTTACACGCCTAGAATCACTATGTATTAGTAATTGAAGTTCCATTTATCTTGTCTGTGCAGCGAAAAGGCAGAAGAGGTTGAATTCTTACAGGTTAGGGCTTATGGAGCCTAATGGACATAGAAAGGGTAACAAAAAGAATTCGGTTTCCCTTCAAAATGGTGATCTTAGCACATTGAATATTGATGATGAGTTGGATCCATGGACTTCCTGGGCGAACAAACCTCACACTATTACGTTGTTGCTTATCGGTGCATGTTTACTCATGTAAGTTTTTTAATGTACATGCTCTATATTCAAAGGTAAAATAATTGCTATGAACAGGAATAGTTGTTCTCTTCTTGGAGTATGGGGGGATTTTTTATTTTTTTTGGATAAGTGCCTTGGACTATGAGGGAATTCGTAGAAGAAATCTAAGTTCTTGTGTCATTTCTTCTGTTCTTTCGGATGTCCATACTATATTCTGTGTCATCAATGAATTAGATTTTCAGTCAGATGCTTAGATTGTTATAGCCTTTTTTTTCTTTCTATTTTTCCTTTTGGTGATTATAATATAAAAGTTCTCTTCTTTTTGAGGATATGTAAAATTGTTTTATTATAATTGGCTGTTTTGTGAAATGAAATCCTTTTGCTGTACGTATGACACATCAAGTCGTTGCAGTTTTAATTGAATTTCGTATTTATCAAAAGTTGGTTTTGGTATACAAAAGCACATGGGAACTTCAATTAGGCTGCCTTACTGATTGCTTGCAAATTATTGGTTCCTTTCTTTTAGTTTTGCTTGCTAATTCGTAGTTTTTCGTATTTTTTAAAGCCAATAATACATTCTTTTTTACTTGCTGATGTTATTATGATTGCAGTTGGGCTAGTGGAGCTCTCGACTCACAAAACACTTCTTCCGGTGATATTGTGGCATCTGTGAAAAGGTGTGCACTTTTTATTTCTCTCTCTATCCCATTTTATGTGGTATTGTTGCTATTTGGGAGTCTAAATAGGTTATTCTTCTACCACAAGTTTCTCAATTATATTAAAATATTTTGAATGATTAACCATTGTGACTTATAGACCTGTCGTGTAGCTTCTAAGTATGTAAATTTTATTTTACAAAAAAAACTTGAATTTAATGCCCCTTTTTACCCTGAAATTAACTCGTTGACTCTTGTTCTCTGAACCCCACCACTTGAAATGAAACAACATGGTTCTGTCTTATATTCCTACCTCGTAAAAAAACAGCTTTTCCTTTTTAATGTTCATGACAGTGAAAGTTGGTTTTTCCTCTGTTAGGGGTGTTTGGGCTATGATTGCTGTGTATCTTGCTTACTCTTTGCTGCAAGCCCCCTCGACGTAAGTTGCTACTATACTCCTCTCTTTCTCTCTCTCAGGTCTTATTGAGTTGTATTCTGCATATTTTTGGTTTGTTTAGTAAATTATAGCTCAAAATAGGAGTTGGTGGTTATTTATTATTTATTGAGTGTTATCTATTTTCACTTTTTGGCTGTGAACGTGCTAGAATGAGTATCTTTTCAACTCCTCTTTGGTTAGTCAACTACAACTACAACAACATATCCCGTGTAAATTCCACAAGTGGGGTATGGGGAGGGTAGTGTGTATTCATCCTGACCCTCATCTTGTGAAGGTAGAGAGGTTATTTCTAGTAGACCCGCGGCTCAAGTCTTTTTTCTTTTAGGCTTCAAATGTGAGCTTTAGAGTTCGCCTTCTTTTCTCCTCCTAACTTGAAATTAGCTTAGGCAGATGTATTTACAATTTTTGGGCTATGGTCTTTTACCATATTAATCTGTGAGGTTCTTCATTACAGGGTGCTCATTAGGCCACATCCTGCCATTTGGCGCCTAGTTCATGGAATGGCCGTCATTTACCTTGTTGCTTTGACGTTTTTGCTTTTTCAGGTAAGTTGGTTAGCAGAATTCATGTTTTCTAATTGTATAAATGAATGAAATGATTCAGTAGTTATGTTTCGTACTTCAGTTTCCCTTCTGATATCTAATCAAGTTATAATTCAGCCATTCAGTTGTTGTTGTGAGATATTAATACTTTGTCGTCTTTTCCTTAGAAGCGGGATGATGCTCAGCAATTTATGAGATACCTACATCCTGATCTTGGTATTGGTAAGGATTTTGGCATGTTCGTCATAACAGTTTTGAGTGAATTATTTTGTAAAATCTATGCTGTTTATCGGCTTTGCCATGTGAGTTACAACTTATACCTATTTTAACTTACTATGCAGAGCTACCTGAAAGATCCTATGGAGCTGATTGCAGAATCTACGTACCTGAAAATCCCACAAACAGGTTTAAGAATCTTTATGTATGATATCTTCTTTCACAATCCTTTTACCTTTTGTAATTGTTTTTTCAAAATCTTGTATTGCTTTCTTGGACAAGCTGCAGGAAAATGCAGCCTCTCTGATGGCATATTTGCTTTGTAGGACACACTGTTTGATGAGTTTGTTTTGGCTCATATCATAGGGTGGTGGGGAAAGGCCATCATGATTCGTAATCAGCCTCTTTTGTGGGTTTTATCCATTGGATTTGAGTTTATGGAGGTCAGAGCCTTTCTCGGCTTCTTTTGAATGTTTGTTCAGCATATTTTCATTTTCCAATAGAGAGTTGTTCAGTATTTTCTGTCCTCATTAAACTTGTGTTTTCAGCTTACCTTCCGCCACATGTTACCAAACTTCAACGAGTGTTGGTGGGACAGCATTATTCTTGACATATTGATCTGCAATTGGTTCGGTGAGCATCTTGAAGCCGACTACCTTGTGCTCTAATGAACTTTACATTCTTGACATGGTTACAATAAATTGATATCATATTCACAATTTGCATCCATTTCTAGTTAATCAAGGGGTTAATGTTCTATCTTTTGCCTGTTGAAGTTCTTGTTCTTTTGAGTTCTGAAAAACATTTCCAGATTGATGAAGTTTATCAAATGTATCGTTATTATAAAAAAACATTAAATCCATATTTTCTGCATATTTTACTTACCTGTGGCTCAAGTCTGTTCATGGTCTTACAGATATGTCTTGTTCTCCTGGATTATTTTGCACTAAAATTACCTATTTGATTTCTTATGCAGGTATATGGGCTGGAATGCGCACCGTTCGGTATTTTGATGGGAAAACATACGAGTGGGTTGGTATAAGCAGGCAACCAAATATCATGGGCAAGGTATGTCCCGTTAAGTGCTACATTGGCTGTATATGGTTTCGAGGAATATCAGATATACTAGGTTGCATTATACAAGTCCCATACAGTTTATATGGAAATATTAGGACGTTTATTCTGCACTAAAGTATTATGACCAGCGACAGATGGTTTTTTTATTAATTAAACAGCTTCTTCTTTTTTTTAATAGGTCAAGCGAACACTTGGGCAATTTACGCCAGCTCATTGGGATAAAGACGAATGGCGTCCCCTTCTAGGTCCATGGCGGTTTATTCAAGTCCTCAGTCTCTGTGTCATATTCTTGACTGTGGAGTTAAATACATTCTTCTTGAAGTTCTGTCTTTGGATTCCTCCAAGAAATCCTTTGATAGTGTATAGATTGGTTTTCTGGTGGTTAATTGCATTACCAACTATCCGTGAATATAACTCGTACCTACAGGACAGGTATGTCCAACCACTAGCATTATAAAGTGAAATGTGTACTACTCCCATAAGCGCTCGTTTCTTTTCTTTATTTCTCACTTTCCCGTTTACTAATGTCATATTCAGAAAACCAGCGAAAAAGGTAGGAGCATTTTGCTGGCTTTCAGTGGCGATCTGCATTGTTGAGCTCCTAATCTGTATCAAGTTTGGACATGGTGAGCACTACACTACATCTAGTTTTCTCATTTTATGAGTATTTCAGCAAGTTTACTTTATTTGATAACCGAGAAATCCTGAGGACGAGCTAGCATAGTTCAAAACTCGGTGGACAATTAACACGTCCCTTTTGGCAAAGACCAGAACCCCGGTGGCTTTATGTATTGTTCACTTGATGTTTTTCTTTGCTGCTTCTTTCAGGATCATTTCCGAACCCAATGCCCAAATGGGTGGTAATTTTATGGTCATGTGTCGGTATTGGCCTTTTGATGTCGTTGGCTGCATGGTCGTTGCATTTACATAGAACGATGAGGAGAAAGCACAATTGAGTTTACATTTGCAGTTCCCCGGCCATTCTTTATTCCTTTGCTTTCATTTGGGTAGAGTTCAACCATGTTGTAAATACCCATTACCTTGTTACTGTATATGGTTTGCATTTTTTTTAGGTTAAATATTAGTACATTTTAAACATGTAGTAAACCTCAATTCTTTTTCAATAGGCTAAAAAGTACATGTTTGTTCAGCTGCAATATTGTTGCCTCAATTAAAGAGGAAGTGCTCTAGGGGTCGCATGATCGTATGCGAGACCTTTGGTTAAAGATGAATGAATCGTATCCATCCCACCACAATCCGAGACCTCTGGTCTAAATGAGAATAAACTTAGTTATACTATAATTATATAGTCTATTTCAACAAGACATATTTCTTGAAAATTTCAGAAGGATATATAGCCAATATACAGCATCTTGGTACAATTATGACAATTACATTTCAACCATACGAAAAAATGACAGGTTATTTTAATTGTTTGCTAATGTCTAAGTGACATAATTCTATGCATTTAACATTGACTAATAAAAATGTTACCAAACTTGTCTTTTAGTTGTTCTTTTCTTTGATTACTCTTTACTTTTGATACTATACTCTTTGTTATTGTAAAAGAAGCAAGATTATGCACCCTAAGTCATTGTTAGGATTGTGTAATTATATTTTAAAAATGAGTGTATTAAGTGTAAAAGACAAGAATATTTTTACGTTAATTAGGTGACATACAACATTAGTCTAGGTTAATATGGTGAAAAATAAAGAATATTCACATACACTAAGATACCCTTCAATCGCCACGTGGACACATGTGAATGAATAATTTTAAAGTGCGCGATGAGAAGCAAGGATGTAAGCAAGCTTTTTACGAAGATGGTAGATAAAATTATATCGCGAAAATAAGAGAATCAGATCAGTGAGAACAACATGTAAGTCAATAGCAATTGTTGAATCCACAATACCTCAAGTTCAACAATAGTGTGAGACATGGCACGATACTCAGCCTCAGTGGTGGAGCGAGAAACAAATAAGCTGCTTCTTGAAAGACCAAGAAACAAGATTTGGGCCAAAGAAAATCAGGACCCAATGATAGACCGGCGAGTATCAGGACAACCAGCCCAATCAACATTATAAATGCAAAAAGAGAAAATACAAAAATGTACCTCAGAAAAGAAGAAAAAAAAAACATATTTGACAACATTTTTCTACAATCATACATATTTCTAGGAGGACCTATACACTACACAAAAGTTTTTTTTTTTTTTTTTTGATATGTGAATATGCTTATTTCCTAAAAATTGCTGCTTTTGCAAATCCATTGTCTTTGAATCTTCAGTTTATGCTGCAATGCTGCTTCAACTATGACTTGTATACTTCAACATTAACAGATTTATTTGTATCTTCACTCTTATATTATTGCTTTCCCACATCAATCAAAGTTCTTTTCTTGGATTCAAGAACCTTTTTTTCTTCAAGATTGGCGAACCGTTTTTATGGTTCGTTAAATCATACTTTGCTCGGACCCTTCAAAAATGCTACTGCACCCATGTTAGATCCTATGAAAACACAGGTTTTGGAGAATCCGACACACACCCAAGTGACATTTTTGAAGAGTCTGAGCAACATCGCTTGTATGTTAGGTAGGAAATGGCATGGAAGATATCTTTCTCTTCCAAGTAGTCCTTCCTCTAACAATTTCTTCATTCTTGATCTGTTCTTTTATCTTAAGCAAATGTGTATAGCTAAATGGCCTTTGACTAAATGACTCAAGAAGTCCATTTGCTTCAAGAAGCCCTGATGCCAATGAAAATCCATGAAGTACACTAATTCTTCTCTTATGTTGATCAACATCAACAACAACATCGTCGAAAAGTACCTCTTCATCAGGTTCACAAAGGGATTGAACGATATCCGTGCTTCCACATTCTCTCCTGTATTCGAGCACGATGCTAGACAGCTGATAACTCTCCAAAAAATGGTCAGGAATGGTCTGCAACAACATGAAACAGAACAAAAAAACTGATGTTTTTCATTAATAAGTTGATGTCAAGATCAAGAATCAATGTTATTAGATGTTCGTTTTACCTCTAGCATCCAACGAACGTATTTCACATTATTTACATGGTGATTCATGTCCAAATCACTTCTCTTTGGCTGCAAAAAGTTGAAAAAAGATCAGTATCTACGAGCCTTGACATATCGATGAAAATGCTGAAATCTTGTGGATAAAATGCATAAGATCACCTTCAAATTTGAAAGGACATATTTAGCAGTGTCATCCAACTTCTCTATCTTAGTAGGATTTTCCTCTTTGATGGCTTGTTTACTGATGAACCATGGTGAGATTTCAGCCCTCACTTCTTCCGGCATCTTTGACAGTCGCCTCGTTTGCTGGTTCATCATCACCCATGTACTGTGTTCCACACAAAAACTAAGTTACAACTTACAACATTATGTTGGTTTTATGAGTTGATCATTTCTCAAGCGGTCACTCAACTAACAATAAGTATCTCATAAAGTCACTTTTTTTGTTACAGCATCAAGAAAAATGACTTTCTGAGATAATTATCATTAGTTGATTTGAGAAAATCGACTCTCGGTTTTACTTGGACAAAAAAACAGATTCTTGAAAATTATTTGAAAGTGTAACTGAACCTGGTTGCTCTGGCAAATACAAGGCCCGTGGCTTGACTTCTAATTTGCCAGTCGCGTCTCATCCCATTTTTACCTGATGCTCCAACCCATGTATCAATCTCTATTACTTCACCCCTGTTCAAGTTTTTTCAATCTTTTTGTTAGGCCTAGTACCATCTCCTCTCCTTCTACGAAATATCAATCTCATCGAGATCATACAAAAACCAAGATTCCTAGCAAAGTGATATGCGTAAATAAATCATGCTACATGAAACTCGAAGCATTTTCCTAGCTTAAAATTCAAGATTCCTGCCACAAGTAAACTTGAACTTTACTACACAATAACAGCAACAACTACTACGACTACTACAACTATGCCTTAGTCCCAAGTTAATTGAATTCGGTTATATGAATCCTCAATGTCATAAACTCCAACTTTACTAATACGAACAAAATACTAGTGCTATCTAATGCGAGACTTCGTTACACAAACTAGGTACAATTCTCTTACAAAGTAACTATTTTTATAAGTTTTAATGTTAATAGGTTTGATAAGAAGTGTACTCAATGTTTACCATATTGGATAATGGTCTATTTGAACTTGCATTCTTGAAACAACCCATATGAGGTTATTTTTCATCATCCCATGTGTAGCACCAAATCCATCACTAAGTAGTCCTGACATCCACACATGATTCAATGCTGTTTCCTGCAAAAATACAACACAAATTCAAATTAGTCGGACTATAGTACCTTCCAGACTCCAGATAGGTAAACCAGAAAAAATCATAACAATCTTTAGTGTACGTTAGTTGGTAGTGAGGACGGGGGGAGAGGCATGTGCTAAGTAGCAACACTGCAATGCCTCAATCTCAAACAAGTTGAAATCGACCATATGAATCCTTCTGTACTTGTCATTCCGTTTAGTATATACAGCAAGAACGTCAGACAATTATGCATCAATCACAAACAAGTTTGATTCAACTATATGAATCCTTACAATACATGTCATTCCATTTAACAGTACAACAACAACGTCAAACTACTATGCTACAATCACAAACAAGGCTGAGTCAACTATATGAATCCTTATAGTACATGTCGTTCCATTTAATACTACAACAACAACGTCACCGTACTATACCACAATCACAAACAAGTCTGAGTCAGCTATATGAATCCTCACAGTACATGTCATTCCATTTAATAGTACAACAACAACGTCAGACAACTATGCCACAATCACAAATAAGTCAAAGTCAGCTATATGAATCCTCATTATACATGTCATGCCATTTAATACTACAACAACAACATCAGAATACTATGCCTCAATCACAAACAAGTCAGAGTCAGCTATATGAATTCTCATTATACATGTCATGCCATTTAATACTACAACAACAACGTCAGACTACTATGCCTCAACCACAAACAAGTCAGAGTCAGCTTTATGAATTCTCATTATACATGTCATGCCATTTAACACTACAACAACAACGTCAGACTATTATGCCTCAACCACAAACAAGTCAGAGTCAACTATATGAATTCTCATTATACATGTCACGCCATTTAATACTACAACAACAACGTCAAACTACTATGCCACAATCATAAACAAGTCAGAGTCTGCTATATGAATCCTCATTATACATGTCATGCCATTTAATACTACAACAACAACGTCAGACTACTATGCCTCAATCACAAACAAGTCAGAGTCAGTTATACGAATCCTCACCTCACTATTCATATCGCTCCATTTATCCTCGTGATTCGAGCTGAACAACAACTAATCATAGCTCTCAAATCAATAAAATGACAAAAATTATGAACTCACCTGAAGTAAATTAAGGATACTTTCAATAGTAGCAACTTTATCAGGACCAACTTCATAAGACCTTATAACAACTGTTTGTCTATATGCACCTTCAACAATAATTCCTTGTCTATAAGTATCCACAAGTTGTTTCTTTGTTGGTATATTTTGCCTTATTTGTGACATTGGAATATTGTACAAAGTTTCATCACAAGGAGTAAATGAAGTTTTTGTTGCAACATGATGACCATTATTATTAGATTTTAACAAATCCAATTTCACAACATTTCCATTAATTGGATTCTTGAATTCTTGATTATCACTTGGGATTGAACATTTAATTATAGTAAAATGTGATGTTGAAGAAGAAAAAAGGGAACACCACATTTTTTAATTTTTTTTTTGTGGGGGTTTTACCTTTGGTTTGACATAGTTTATATAGGAGATTTCAAGAAAAAGTGACCAAAAAAAAATTGGTCATCATTTTTTTTTTAGGAATAAAAGTGGGAACTTTGTTGTATAGTTTGAGAATCTCAAAGCGATACTCTATGTTGCTGATGTTAATTAGTATTTTTTTCTTAGCAGAAATCGACAGATTGAAAAAGTACAATTTAGGATACAAATGCATTTGTTTTGTTTTTATTAACCACTTTTTTGGTGTTTAGCTCAAAGTTACGTTTAAATTAGGCTTATACGCTTGACATGAAAAGTAAAGTGATAAGTAGAGTTAAAAGTCAAGCCTCAACCGGTAGGGTGACAACCATGCCAGTTCAAGCACCTAGACTTCGTTTTTCAAGGAGATCCATGTGGATTGATCAGACTCTTTAAAAATGTCGACTTATGTATATTAGATCCTCCGAATAGTGTAATTTTGAAAAATCTGACACGAACGTTACAACATTTTTGCAGTGTTCGAACAATATATAACTTAAATCTGAAACTTGGGAAAAGAGTACAAGTATGGTAAAAAACTTACCCACATGTGGTGGTTATATCAATTCAATAAATATAAGATATTTGTCGCATTCTCTCTTATTATTTGAATAGTGGCGAAACTAAAAAATTTAATAGAGAAATCAAAAAAAAATATTAATGTCATGCCTAACTTTTATTTTATATTATCCTTTTTGCATAATATAATTTTTCGACAAGGAGGATTTAGTAAGGTAAATGCGTCATACAGTTTTACGTTAGAAGTTAAAAAAATTAAGTAAATATATATAACATAATTATAATTATAAGTAAGAAATATGTGTATAAATGACACATGTCTTGCTAATGAAAAAATATAAAACATAATTATTTCTTTATTTAATCACTGAGAATCTGAGACACTATAACTTTGGAACTCACTCTGGGAGTAGAATATTTTTGGAATTATTTGCAGATATATTTGTCTGATTCTGCATTTTTAAAATTATAAAGAAAACAAACCAAAACATTTCTAAAAGAGCATTTATTCTAAAACAATACTCACTATAAATTCAAATTAGTAGAATAGGTAAATTTTGAATATCAGATGATTAAAAGAAAACTACAACTATTTATATTGGAGTAAGTACTTCTAACTTTGTCGGTGTGAATTTGCAATAAATACTTATACGTATTAGATATTTGTATCAAATTATGTGAACTTTATTATAATTATATAAGTTAATAAGATGAGAATAAATATTAATTAGCCATGAGTGCCCGATGAGTATGTGCAAACACATTATATATATTTATTGGTTTGATGTAAACACCAAACTTATTCATATTGTCAGTGCTTAACTCGAATAGAGGACACATATCTTGTTCATATTATCGATGTCAAATTCAAATTGAGGTGTTTATCGTTTTCAAGAATAATAACTACGTACTTAAGATAAAATGCGAAAACTAATTAATTTTATAGTGATCTTCTAAAATGACAAATAATTTGAGACGGAGGAAGTTATTTTCATTGTGTATTTTTAGTCTTTGAGGGATTGGTCTGAATTCCCTAGTTAAGAAATTTTTGTCTTTGCTTCAATTTCCTTAATATTCTTCCCTTTGTTAACTTAGGAGTTTGAACAATGTAGTTCATAGAAAAACAAGAAAAGGAAGACATTTATTTGGATGCCAAACTTAAGGATAGTCGTTGTTCAAAATTTACTGACCTGACTAATTTGAATTTGGAGATCTAAAATTCATTAACTTAACTAATTCATATACGAACGATAAAATTCACAAGCTATGACCTTATGAGATCTTCGTAAAGTTGATCATTATAAATCTTATGACAAATTTGATTGGCAAGTTCAATTACATTCAGGTATTTAAAATCCATTAATTTGACATTTTTAAATGTGTTGCATGATCCCTATGAAGTATATTTCACAAGCTATAACCTTATGGAATCTTCGTAAAGCTGATTATTATGAATCTTTCAAAAAATTTAATTGGTTGGTTCAATAATAACAAGAAAGGGGATTCATTAGCTCATTACTTGGACCAAATCAATAAAATGACAGAAACCATAAAGATTATTTAACAACCTCGTTAGCTCCTCTATTCATAAGTTTAATTTTCAAATTATCAGTTACTAATTACTATTATTCATGTAATTTTTATTCAAATGACAAATACATTTTAATTTGCTGGTTGTTTATTTTCTCAGTAATGGGAAATATTTACAAGTTTCATTGACACTAATCAATTACTAAAAGAAATGAGTTTCTTCTTTCAGTGAACAATATAGACAATATGTATGATAAACTAGTTCTTTTTTCATTCAGTGGAATCAACTTTAGCTCTTTTGAGTAAGTAAAAAAATGCAATTACAAGAAGTTAACAAACACATAAAAAAAAACTTGGTAATTTGGTTGATGAAAACTTGGAGAACTTCACAAACTGCAATTCACACTTTGCCTCGCGACTTATATAGTGTTGCATCTCTACAATGAACTCATCGACCTCCACCATTCAAGATTTCGTACACATTCGTGTAATGAAGTTCAGATACCCTTATCACAGTCTTAACTCTCAAATGTATTTGCTCTTGGTGAATTTCTGTCTAGGCCAGCTTGCACACCTCGACTGACCTGCCACCTCCACCAGCAAAGGTATCGATAACTCTTCTCACCAGGGGTTAGGCGCGATAGGAAATAACCCTTTTTTTTGCCTCTGCTCCTGTCTACAATCTCAGAACTTGCATTTGACCTTTTGCATCAGGCACAACACAAGGTCTGTTACCCAAAAAAACAGTGTAGATGTCAGGGCTTGTGTTCTCAACAGGCACATAAATACTTTTAGAACGCGGGGAGATATGAGAAAGCAGGAAAGGTGTATAAAACATACACAAGGCAAAGTGCTCAACCGACCAATTGAATCATAGAGATACCAGTTCACTATAGACTATCCAGAAACACGTGTCAACAGTTTATGATTTATGGGTTCATTTATAATCGGATACCTGTTTCCTCTCGTCTAAGTAAGGCGGAAGGATCTCGGTGATATCATCTACAAGAATCACCTATATCCGTCACTAGGGAGAGAACACTAACCATATATAGAGGAAGAAATACAATTACGACATATATAAGTCAGTCCAAAGCATCCCAACGTAAAAACTATAGTTATTCCAAATAAGGAAATCTTAAATAAAAAATTAATTAAACACTCCAGTCCAACATTCATCACACTCACAGTAGAGGTGCATCTATTATTAGATTGCTTGTATTCCAAATTCTTCTCATTTTCAACCTATTTTCCCCCAAGAGGATTAAGCAAGTATGAAATATTCCCTCTCCCAGTAATTTATGATTATTAACCCAACAAGTGTCTTCATCCTTTTAGAAAAACAGACAATGAGGAGTAAGCAAAGCTATTACTCAATAAGTGCAACAGTTCAGGAATTAGGTTCATCATGCATACGGATCCTCATTGTCCATGTTGCTCCATTTTAACTTATTTTGATCCATGTTATATAAAAAAAAATTAATTTACATTTTTTTAGGAATATAAATCTTTGAGAGGACTAAAGGATTTCTGGAAAATATTGGACCTAGAGTAGAATTCTATACAGATTTTTATATTCCATTGTGCTCCATTTTTCATCAAGTCTGCATGGATTCCACAAGAGTGGGCTTTTTCAAGACAATTTCCTTCTAAATTTTAAGTCCCCTTTAGCACTTTCACTCACCTTGGTTTCCCACTTATGAACCGGTACACCTAGAGGTCGACGTACAATATGACCAAACCATCTCAACAACTTTCTCACATTTTATCCTCAATTTGTGTTACTTGTGTCTTCTCCCTAATGTGGACATCTTTTATCTTTTCTAAACTTTGTATAATCACACATCCATCTTTGAATCCACATATTCGCGACACAAGTTTGCGTATATCCTCAACTAGTAGTTATCACCTACATGGATTTTTTTCCTCCATTGTACCTCAACTAAAGATAGGGCACAATGGAGGAAAAAGATCCATGCAAGTGATAGTTACTAGTTGAGAATAAGTTATAGAATTGTTGGAGAACTTCTAATATTATTATCATTATTATTATATACTCCCTCCGTCCCATTTTATGTGGCAACATTTGACCGGGCACGGAGTTTAAGAAATAAATGAAGACTTTGAAATGTTTACCAAATTGCCCTTTAAAAAGTAGACTCACTTTTCTCTCTCCTCATAAATGTATTGGAGTATTATTTTAAAATTAAGTGGGACCAACAAGGGTAAAAGAGGAATTGGACCTTTAAATACTTACCATATAAGGAAATATGACATTCTTTTTGGGACTGACCAAAAAGGAAATGGTGCCACATAAAATGGGACGGAGGGAGTATTTAACTTTTATTTTATTTAGTATGATGATGATATGAAATGAGCTTAAATGAAGAAGTGAGAATTCATATAGCCAACTCCATATTGTTTAGGACTGAGGTGTAGTAGACTAGTAATTGTTGTTGGACTTTAATGGCCTAATTCACTTCCAGGGAACATTATTGGTCTTACAATGTTGGGGAAATCTCAGAAATAGCAGTACTTTGAGTCCTAATTACCCATCATAGCAATAGTTTGACTAACTACCAAACGTAGCAATAGTTCAGTTTATCAATTCTATCATTATCATTGTATTGATTAGTTCTGTAACAGAACGAACAGATACAGCTCCAAGCAAACCAATACAAAACGAAATAGATACAGCTCAATCTCTCGCTATTTTGGATAAATACAGGGCATATGTTTTGCTCTGTCAGGAAATTTTCTTGATAATGTTCTATAGAACTTGTCTTTCACCTTGGTAGGTATCATTTTTATGACATAACATTCCAGTAGCACTTCTCCATTTCAATTCTATTTTGATTCTGTGTAACATTTTTATCTATCAGACCATTTTCCTGGAACATCAAGCCTATTATAAAATAAAAGCATTTTAGGCACAGCAATCTTGTCGAATTTCACTGTAACTTCACTTTTCTTGTGCTGGCCAAACGTGCAGTGCATATATTTAGAGCCTGTTTGGATTGGCTTAAAAGTTCGTCAAACCTACTTCTAAGTCATTTTTAGCTTTTGGGAGTGTTTGACAAAGTTAAAAATAAGTTTAAAACGACTTAAAAAAGTTAAAAGTTAAAAGTAGGTACTCCCCTGCTTTTCATTTTTTAACTTAAAAGTTACTGAAGATTGACTTTTTAAAAACTACTACTTTTTTTAAGTTAAGCCAAACGGGTACTTAGTCTTAATTCTACTTATCCTAAAATCATTAATCTCTAGAGTGCTTATCTTTAACTCAAGTTTTCTTTTGACACCTTCACTAGTTTCGCCAATTAGCATAAGCGCCCTCAACAAATAGCATACATTACGGGGCCTTATCTTGTATTATGTTAGTTCATCCAAAATTAAAGTGCACATGTGCGGGTTCTATATTGGTCTCTGGAGTAAACCCACTGTTATGGGAACTCTTTGTGTCCCTACTATTGTTCTTATACCAGTGATTGCTCCTTCTGTCCTTCATACATATCATTTATGACATTTATAAATTTAATATGAATACGTATCTTCAACAACCACAAAAGGATATTTCTTGGTACACTATCATATGCTTTAGTCAATAAACAGCATGTAAACCTCTCTTCCTATAGTGATAAATTTCTTGAATATTCTTAGCAAGAATATAGCCTCTATTGTCGATCTACAAGGCATAAATCTAAACTGGATATGTTACTCATTCAGAGTCCCTAAGTTCACGCTCTATCACTTTTTTTCACAGCTCCATTGTATGTCTCATAAGTTTAGTGCCACGATAGTTTGCACAACTTTGAAACTAAATGCTAATTTGGGATTAAATATTCAAGAATAATCAATAAATGCTAAAGTAGTGGAGGACACATCTACTTAGTTTGGCCAACAGGAAACATTTGAAAATAGAAAAAAAAACAAAAAAAAAATAAGAGTACGAACAAATCCTTAGAATTTTGGACAGCAGCTCCCAACACTATCAGGCAATGGATTAAGTTTAGCATTTATCAGCAGTTGAAAAATCCATATAGAAATAGTTAGTGGGAAGCATGAAAACCAACACACACTCCACAAAAAGGGTGAAACTGTACTGCAGAACGTTAGACTTTAAATAGCTTCAAGAAGTACCTATTAGCGTGCTTTAAGGAACTGAATTTGTATGGAGATCCAACCAGAGTGGCATCTTTTGCTTTACTGCTTTAGATTTGCGTAGAAATATTCAGGAACGGCAGCTCCGTGTGCCACTAACCTGACAAGTTGTCGATATCTGGTCAGATAGGTCTCAAAAGTTACATGCTAGGACTAGAACTAAACAGGAAATTAACCTTAAATAGAGTAGAATACAGGAAAATGTTTCGCAAAATTCATTAATTTCTCAAGTACTGAAAGTAATTTTTCAAGAATCCCTTAAAAATCAAAGGGTACTTTTTCAAGAAAATGCACGTCACCAGTCTTAAGAATGTCAATGTTCAGAGGAGAAGAAGGCATAAATCACTCTCATACACCTCTAAGCAGCTCGGATGGGAGTGAAAATTTTGAAGTATCTGAGGAGCACCAAGACCTTGCATGTCAATCCCATCTTTCTGCACCAAACAGACAGCAACAATGTTGACCTGAAGCTAATAAAATGGTTCGACTTAACCAGAGAGAGTGGTAAAGCGAACATGGATAGATGCTACCTAAACAGATTGACTGTAGTACTTTTACAAGTCCTACCAGATATCTTAGTGTTTCCAAAAGCTAGAATTGTAACATGAAGACAGACTATAACTGACCACAAATGTGAGGGAAGACCCAAAAAGTGAAAACTTTATACAATTAGAGACCCTCAACTAAAATTAAATACCACTAACCTGCAAAAGAATTTCGTGTTATCTGGTAGACTGCATAGACTTTTGTGTTTGCCCTGCAAAGTTAAAACAAAACATGAGATGAATTTAGCAAGAAAAAGTGAAATTACTTGCCTCCAATATCTAGCATCATTATTTTAATCTCCTTCAAAGGAAGGTTTAAGAGCAGATACTCATCCATGAAAATGTAGCAATTATTAGGCTTGTATGCATGTGAAATTGCGTCAAAATTCTGGGAAAGGAAACACAGGGAACAAAAATGAGAAAAGGAAAATGAAGAGCCACTTAGTAGAGGAGAGAGACAACAATGAAAATTTTATTCAGAGATCCATGCATTAATTTGAAGAGAAAGGCAAAGTAGGTTCTGCAATCTTACCCCAAGTACAGGAAGTAAGTCCATATAAAAAATGGACCGGCTCTATCTGCTCACCTAATAAAAGTTATATTAAAGTTGTAAATGCATGGTGGAGAACAATGATAAAAAATAATTACGCGGTTATGAACACATATATCAGACACATACCAGCAGCTATTATGGACACGCTCATGGTGTGGCGCCTTTAGAACAAAGACCAGGAACAGAAAGCTAGTCATCCAAGAATACCAGTGGCTATTCAGGGATTTTTCAACTCTTTGCTTCGGCAGTGCCTTCATCGCCTTCATCACCGAAAAGTATAAAGTCAAGGTATTCTATGGCATGTGATTTATAATCTCTGCCGAGATTTTTCAACATTGCACTGTATGTAAAAGAATCAGGCTGGATTCCGTTATCCAACATTTCTTTGAACAGTTTCAAAACCTCTTGCCAGTTACCCAAATCACAGTTCTCATTTATCAAAATGGTGTAGGTATATTTATTAGGGATAATTCCTCTTGCCTTCATCTCAGCAAAGAAACTGTAAGCCTCGTTTATTCGTCTGTACTTGCAAAGGCCATTTATCAGAGTATTGAAGGTAATCACATTTGGCAGAATGCTCTTCTGTTGCATCTCTGAAAAATACATATGTGCAAGTTCATGCCTCCCTTTACCGGCATGTGCATGAATCAGCACTGTGTATGTTACAACTGTTGGAACTATGTCTTTACTTATCATCTCATCAAACAACTCTCTGGCTTTCTTAAGGTTCCCAAATGCGAGGTAGGCATGAATTATACTGGTATATGTTACGTGGTCAGGCATAAGGCCATCCCCAACCATCTTCTGTAACAACTCAGTTGCTTCTTCAAGATTACCCAGCTTTGCAATACCATCCACAAATACATTATAGATTATTATATTTGGTGGGAATCCCTTTGTTGACATTTCCTCTTGTAGTTTGCATGCGTTCAATATGTCACCCAGGCTCAGTACACCTGCTATTCGAGTTGTGTAAGCAATGCAGTCAGGCTCCAAACCCCTCTGTAACATCTCATCAAATAGTTCTTTTGCCATTGGTAAATTTCCTGCCTTGCAGGAACCATGAACGAGAATAGTATAAGTAAATACATCAGGAGAGATACCGTGTCTCATCATTTCTTCTTTCATCTGCTTAGCATCCTCTAAATTACCTTTTTTACAGAGTCCATCCATAATTGTATTGTAGGTGATCACTGTAGGAAAAAGTCCCCTGCTCCTTAAATCATGTAATATGGAAAAGGCCTCATTAATATCCCCCAACCAACAATATCCGTAAATCAAAGTGTTGTATGACATTATGTCCGGCACCAAATTCTTCTTCAACATGACAGAGAACCAGTATCTTGCTTCACTAGCTTGCCCCTGCCGGCAAAGAGCATAAATAAATGTATTATATGTTGAGACAGTAGGTGAAGCTCCTCTTACTTCCATCTCTTCTCCAAGACTCAATGCCTCCACAACCATTCCCTTAACACAGTAACCATAAATTAAAGGATTATATGTATGAGCTGAAACCTTCAGTCCTTTATTCAACATCTCTCCAATCAAACCTCTAGCATGGTTAAATTCCCCTTTCTTTGATAACCCGTTAATCAAGATATTGTATGTAACATCATTCGGATAGCACTCCCTTCTCTCCATTTCTGATAAAAGATCCAAAGCCTGTTCTACTTCGCCTTCTCTACAAAACAAATCCAACATTGTATTATAAGTAATAATAGTAGACATTATCCCAAACTCACCCATCATCTTATACACTTCTCTCGCCTTGGCAACTAAATTCCTATCCCTTAAGTTCCTTAGAATCCTATTACAATTCTTCACATCAGGCAACATCTCATTCCTCAGCATCTTCTCAAAAACTAACAAGCATTGCTCCACATTTGCGTTCTTCGTGTATATTCTCAAAAAAAGATTAAGTATCTCAACAGAAACCTTCAAATTCAAATACCCATCAACCAATAAATCAACAACTTTATGCATATTACTACTAATCACCCTTTCTACCACCCAATAAGCAGACTTTACCCAACCATTCTGTATCAAAATATCAAGAATAGTACAAAACGAAAATTCTGAATACTTAAACCCCTTTTGCCCTTCAGCCCACCTAAACAATCTCAATGCAACCCTCGGTCGACAACGAATTGAGCTAAGTATCTTAACCAACAAATCAGAATCATAAATTAAAGAATGAAAACAATCTGGAACAACCCAAAATTCCTCCCCGGTAACCCAACCCCTTTCTTCAATCTTATTCAAAATTAATCTCTGAATATCAGAATCTGAAAAAGGATTTTCCCGCATTCCATTGCCACCATTATTATTACCATTCCTTGTAATATTATTGATTTTTATCTCAGATGGGCATTGAAACTGATGTAAAGATGAATAAAAGATCAATCTTTTAAGAGAAGAAAATACGAAAAAGCTGAAATGATTGAGATTTGATTTGGGTATGATGAATTTAGAAGCTCTAACATAAAGGGTCATTCTGTAGAAGAGAAATAGCATATGCAATACATGAATGTGAAGAAGATGAAAATGGGGGAAAATCTAAATGGGTTTTTTGGGGAATTGAAGAGAAAATTGGTACCTGAAACTGAAGGCGCAGTTACCTAAAATGGGTAATTGGATTTTGTTGGCAACAGTACGCACATCAGAAGAAGAAGTACAGGGAGAAGGAAGAAGAAGAAGCGAGCGGCGGAGGAGGCAGCTGCGTGTTTACTGGAGAAAATTTGCATCTTTAGACCGGAGCCCCGACCGTTTCTTGGAAACAAAATGTGGGTCGGACTTAGATCCATCTTTTTCACTAGGTTCAACTCAGGGGGTCGGATCGGGTCGGACCAATATGGTTTAGGAAAATTAAACTCGATCGGTTTGGGGATCGGGTTGGTTATTGAGTTGAAGAGACCGGTTCTAATTGGGTTGGGTTAACGGATTTGTTTAGGTCTGTGCGGGGTTGGATTTTACTGGATTGTATCGAGACGACTCGATCAATATGTTCTATAATCGATGGGACTTTATCGGATATATTTATATTCTCAAATGAACTTGTATGAATCTAGTTTATTATATAACTCATCCGAACCTTGCTTCCTTTGTGTGGGCCGGTATGGTATGGACAGAAATCGAAATAATATGATCTAATTCTACGTCAACTCGACTTATTAGACACCCTTGAACTAAACTACATCTTTTGGAGACTTATTGAAACTTCTCACTAACATAGATATAAGATATCTTTGTTTAATAGTATTGAGTATATGAATCGTCTAATTTATCATGTATCAACTATTTTTATTAATACAAGTACAGAGCAATTATGTATGCAAAGGCTTGACTATATACTTATTCATATCCATATGAATACTAGTCTTTAGGCACGTGCGTTGGTACGTGTGTCATGTGTTAATTAGTACAAAAAAATTAAATGATATAGATGCTACTAAAACTTGCAAGTAATATTGAGTAACTAAATTTTGAAAGAGAAGTATAATTGTTTGTAGTTATACACAATCAATTGAATCGGTATATGTGATATTTTTCTTATATAGTTCTAATATATCTTATACTTAGTACAACACTTCCCTTATTTTTTTTAATATATAATTTATATGTGACATAAGTAACGTTGATTATGTTTGCAAGTGTTTCACACATCTTAAAGTTTGTATTTTCTGTAAGAAACTGTAACCTCCTTGCATATCAAGAAATTATTGCCGAATAAAGGTCGTATTTCATGTTATACAAATATTGATCAACATATGTTTCTTTAAGGTGGATAATGTATCTTTGTCAATTTCATGGGATACACTTGAAAAATAGTGTTTATTTGAGATAGAGATAGTTAATAATTAGTGACATTAGAAAATTTAATCGATATATAAAAATCGAATTGCACGTACAACTTTCTTTGTTTGATTCAAGATTATGAGTCCTTTCATATGTAAATGTGACAGGAAAATATTAATTAAATTATTGAAATATAATCATACTACGGAATATAATATATCGATCTATACTCACGAATAAGGAACTTGATATAAATAGTTGAAATATTTAAAATATCTTATTAAAAAATACTGGGTGTACATCTTCAAAAAAGTATCCACTCAAAGGATTAATAATTTTGTATGAATCTAAAGTCTATATCATTTATACTACTAAAACCCTACAAATTACATTATACTTTTGTGAAAACGAATATCGTACGTATTACTTACTTGATGATGTGAATGAGAAGTGAAGAATTCAAAACCGTAAGGTAAAAATCTGAAACAGAAGAAAAATATACAAGAATTAATAATTAGCAAAAACAAATCAAGAAAAAGATATATATTAAAGAAAAACAAATACAAGAAATATCGAGAACTATGTTGAGAGATAAAAAGTAAAAAAATGATAATAGATTACAATATATATAGTAATATAGATTTAATGAAGTTAGCTATTCATATTCCTAACTAAAGAGATTTCATGCATCTGTTGTACCATTCAATTTAATTTAATTAAATATGTGTCTTAGAAAACTGAAAATATCTTGATACTTAGAAAACTGAAAATGCTTAAAAGCCATATTGGAGGAGGTGTAACTCCTAACTAATGAATAAAAAATTAACTTTTGTGTTGGATTAGTAGTTAATAATTAATTAATATAAATACTTTACAACATTTTAATTTAGTATAGGGGTAAAATGGTAATTCAACTTTGCACTTTGGTACTTCCCACTTTTAATAATATATGATTTATATCCAATGGACTTATTTTATTATAATTTTTTTCTGAAATGCACGTTCAAACATAATTAATATTCAAATGTTGTGTCCAACAAGTAACAAATCAAATAAAAATTTGAATTTTCATTTACAATTTCCAAATTTTAAAAGAGAAGTTCAAATTCAGATATAATTTCAACAGATGTGTGAAAATGGGCTACCCCAGCCCAATCCAAACATTCCCAATTGGGCTGTACATTTTATTAGTCCAATTCACCATTTAAATGGCCTTTAAAGTTTTAAATGGAGAAAATTTCATAATAATTAACATATATAAGACTATTTATTAGTACTAGTTATGACATAATTATTTAATATAATTGAAGTTTTGAACACTAATGATAAATATTAATTCAATCAGAAATTAAAATTATAAAATTAATAACTAAATTTATTGCAATTATTTTAATGAAAAATGACTTTTTAAGAGAGATGGGCAACAAACATTGCTATATTGGAAGTCAGGAGGAAAAAGAAAGAAAGAAAAACGTGGCATAATATGGAAATTGTATAATTCTTTTTATATTAAAATTACTCTAATTTTACGAAAAAAATAAAAAAAATCTGATGAAATAATACAACATATGGGGCTTTGACTTCACACTGCAAGGTCAAGTAGTTTATGAAGAATTGCCTGCAAAATGAGCAAAAACTAATTAGTATTGAAATTCAATGGTTTAATCAACAAGCTGGCGGAAGCAGAATCAGAATTTAAACTTTATGGGTCCTAAATTCTAGGATAGCGACATCAAGTGTTATTGACAGGGTTTTGAAGTTAGTTTTGTACATATTTAGTGGATTTCTTAGTATAAATTAGAGAGAAGTATTGAAAACACCTCTAAACTCGGGTCGAATTATTAGTTTCATCTCCAAACTATTGGCAGTCTTAAAAACACCCCTTAACTTACTAACTAAACTTAAACACACTCTTGATCTTGCAATACGAGTGAAATACACCCCTAAATTCTCGCCAAGTTTAGGAGTGTTTTCAACACTTTTCTTAGTTTTTTATTAAGAACTCAATGCTCTTACAAGAGTTTAAGACTACTTGCTATGTAATGTGGCAAATCGGGGGTGTATCTAAGTTTAGTAAGTCAAGTAGAGGGGTGTTTTTAAGGTTGTCAATGGTTCGGGGACGAAACTCATAATTTGTACCAAGTTCAGCCGAATAGGTACATAGTCTTGAACCAATATATCTTTTTATGCATATGCAATCTGAGTTGAAAAAGATTTATGCAATACTAGATAATCTTTCTCTGCTTGTTTATACTGACTGACTGAAAAGTGTGTTTATTGCTATCAACAACATAGACATTCGTAATTCCACAAGTGGGGTTTAGGGAGGTTAAAATATACGTAGACTTTACCCCTACCTTTGTGGGATAAGAGGTTGTTTTCAATAGACCCTCGGCTGTGTTTATTACTATCATGATATTGATATCCACAACCACCCCCAGAATATTTCAGACTAAAAGAATATAGATGTTCCTGAAAGTAACTTACTGGACAGGAACGGTATGCTCTCAGTCCCTGGTGTAGTTCATGTGATGAGATCAAAAGCCTCACTGGACGAAACTCAACAGATTGGCTGTGCCCTCTGTTGTCAACCAAGGTGATCAATTGACGTTGTAAAAGATGTTCAAATGCCTGAAAGGAAAGTAAATATTTGTCAGTATACCTTCAAAGATCCAAAGTTAGATGTTAGATGGATAATTTGCATTTTAAATGTCATACACACCCGGAGGCATACATTCCGTGCATAATAGTCTGTTGTTTGGAACGAATTATGTACGTCTTTATACTCTGAAAGGCAGGATAACATGGTCAGTCACACTGGATTCACATTATTAACATAAGAAGGGATCATGTAGTAATCAAACCTTTCATTACTGAATTGAAGTTAGTCGTCTCTTGCTCTTTGCCTTCCAACCTCCTCAAGCAGACAAGTATATATAGCTCTAAAATGGAGCAATCTGCATCAACAATTTGAAAATCATGTTGCTTTCAGTTTGATTCATCTTGGTGGTGGCCTAGGTGTGCAGGATATAACATCTTTTTGAGTGCCTCACACCGTATATAAAATGGTTTGTGAGTGACTCACACCATGCCTCCAAATATCTCCAGTCAGTTGGGATTTAAGTGCAAATAAAGTGCTGGTTTTAGTGAAGAAAGGCGTAAATGGAGAACAAATACAAATATGTTGTGTAGCCCAAGACTAAATCACAAGCATGAATAACAAATACATGGACAAAGAAATTGAACAATTACGATAAAGTGAAATATCAATTGTTTGGCGTCACCATTTCAAGATTATGCTCATTGAAAGGAGAGGTATGCATTAGAGACTTGATGGAGACCCTGAAGTGCGTGCTAAGCAAGATGAAACACTCAAACATGTTTTGCGTCTCATTTCAGGGCTAAGGCATGCCTTAAGTGCGCCTTTGACAACAGTGGTCACAATGTCTAGAAACTACTGTCAAAAAAGAGAAGAGAGGATATGGGAATAGCTGAAGAAACTAGTCAACAAATTTTAGCTCTACCCCTAAAATTTTCCAGAAGAAGCTAGTCAACAAGGAATACAAAATGCCATACCTTGCAAGGCTTCCAACTTGGGTTGCCGTTGAATACTTGATAGTGCTGTTTTAAAGTTATCAAGTGATAAGAATCCAGATTTTGTATCCATATGGCACACAGAAGCAAACCTAATGGAAATTACCATACGATGAGTTCTAATTTTTTTTAAATTGAATAGATGTTTGATACAACGAATGTGAATGCATCAATTAGGTAATTCAAGGATAGGTAGACTTACAGAAATTTAAATAGATGGTTAAAGGTTGCATCAAAATTGCATAATGAATCGATGATGTCTTTGAATTTGTCATCCGACAAAGTACTCTAATAAATGTTAAGGATAACCTGATGTTTGCAAGCAAAAAACTGACCACAATTCGTCAAATCATTGAAACTTTGGTGCTTGTTTTTTTGTCTAACCAAAAGGAGAGGTTTCAAAAAGAAAACAAACTATTTTAAACCTGGATTGACAAGAGAAAGACAAGTATTTGGAGAGCCTCATCTAGGCTTAGCACAAATGAGTAGTTACCACTGTCATAAAGGATACTCCATACCTTTTTTTTTAAAATAATTGTGGTGTCTGAGCCAGCTTTAGCACACCACGACTAATTCCACGACTACCTGCTACCTGCTACCTCCCACCAACACAAGTACCAAATAACTATATCCACCAAGACTTAGACATACAGGAAGAAATTACCTAGTGTTTTTGCCTCCGCTCGAATTAGAACCCGCTTCATTGACCATTAAGTCACGCCCTTGGATGCAAGGATACTACTTAATTGAGTCTTTCTGAGCCTCACTCTAATTATTCTTGTCTATTCCTCTCTGTCACTCTCTTTACAACTTTTGTGGTCTTCTGGGATCATTTCACTTTTATTCGTTCATTGACAATGAATAGAGTAACGAGAGAAAAGGATACAAGAAGATTTTTGTTATAAGCAGCTACATATTGAGGAGGAAGGCTTGACTCTGTTGGCAGTAGTAAAGCATGCTGCAAAATTCTGAAATACAGATTGTCAATATAGATAATTCTTGCAGGAAGCAAGTCAGGAACCAAGGATGCAATGAGAAGTTACTTTTGCAAGTCTTCCTGAGAAGGGGGTAGGAACAACAGCTTTCTATGCGAGAAACGAGACCTTACTCTCTTCTCTAAGAGTTGATCAGCATCCTGCACAACACAAGTTTCAGCTTCTCCAATGTGTCTAGCTATATGTAGTCAATGTGTATTAATGATGAGGCAACTGTCTCAGAAATTTAGGGAATTTCCTGAAGCTAATCTTGTTCACAAGCAACTCAAAATGAGATACTCAATTAAAGAAAACGAGCATGCTCATTTGATTTTCAAGTCCTAATAATAAGGAACATACCAATCTGCAACTCACACCAACGACAACAGCTTGTGAAGTTACAGACTGCATTGCATCTAGCAAGCTATAGAGTAATCGTTGTTTACCCTGCAAATTGCAGATACATCAAATCCTGATAACTTGACATATTTTCTTCATATATGAGAATCTCACCTGTGTAAAAAGGTCAAACTCATCCAACACAAAGATAATTGTTTTATGCGCCAATCCACACTCCCTGATGAGAAGTTACAGTATAATGAGCACATGCACCGGGAGAAGAAAAAACAAGTAATAAATGTTCTCTATGAAGATCATCTAATTTAAACATTCCACACACTTTGAAAGGAGCTTATTCTCTTTTGGCAATAAAACAAAGGACATTACAAGCCATATACACTCACCTTAACATGGCTATCACAAACTGGGAGTTATCGTCAAATGATGCCTGTTATAGGAAATACATGATGACTGTTTGATGCCTTTGGTTAAAATGTAAAATGGAAATCATAACCAGAATAGACACAGTACCATCTTTGAGAAAACCAATTGATTTTCAATACATAATTGCCTTGCAATTTCCTGCAAGATAAAATAACTATATCAAACAAAGGATACAGAGATCAAGGACAACATTATGGACAAATATCTAACAAGAACAAATAATAATAACACCCTTTGTTCGAAGAGGCACACATTTTATCTTTTACAAGAAGATAAAATAGTTAAACCAAAAATAGAAGAAGATGAAGGTGAATCTGGTATCAAGTGCACTTATATTTAAAGATATTGATAATGTTAACAAAATTTGCTTGGATAACCTAAATATCCTATTGGAAATTGAACTCTTGCTTAATCAAGTTCCAGTTATCAATCTGTAAGAAAAGCGAAGGAAGTGATAATTTAAGCACAAACATTTCAATAAACAATGGTCTTTTTCTCTTCTTGATGGTTGACTGTTTCAATTGAAACCTTCTAATAGCTGTCTTATAAACTCTGCCATCTGCATTCTTGCACAACGATTCTGCTACAACTTTTTTTGTTTTTTACGACAGAGAACTATGTTTGGGACAACCTATCTTGATTTCAATATTCAGGATTGAACACTACTATTGTATAACCTATCTTGATTTCTAAATTTCTGCTTTCTTTATGTTATATAACTCTACCAGAAAAGAGCTGTTTTTTCCGAGCCAAAGCAAGTTCAAACACAGATATTAAACCACCAAGTGAAAAATCTACAAATATATCAACAAAACAAAAGAAAAGTATTTCTCTTGTTGATCTCTTTCTTTCTAAGATGGTAACACAAGCCATCACTTTTTCTTAATGTCGGATAGTTCAGTGAAAAATCATGAAGTCTTAGCAAATTGTCTCTTGAAAGTAGATAAGTATGAATAACGTGATACATAAATTAACTGATTGGATCCAGGTAACAACGTATGAAAAGGCATAAACAATTTAGATATTAAACAGAAGTGCCAGCAGTCACAAGTATAAACTATTAGTGAATAGAATTCCAACCTAAAAGAAGGGGAATTCTATTCATACCTTCAAAGCACAATTGTCCTCGCTATGCAATAGTCCATTCAGTTTAATCTGTAATCAACATAGCATTTACGGTCAATAAATAAGTGACATTTATTTTTTTCCAGAAATATGTCACTGCCAAATCATATACTAAATCAATACCACACAGATCGTGTCTGGATATTCTTGCAGTAAATCCTTGATAACCATCTCTAAAATCTGGCATAAACAATAAATTATAAATCAATTATCAATCAAGTTAACTTATTATGCCTACTAATGAAATAACAACAAGAAGAAAAAGAGGGCAAAGAAAAATTGAATTTGTGCAAAAGCTCAGCAAAATAAAACATAAAAAACTCTAACTGACCGCAACTTTTCCGCAACCACGAGGGCCAAGAAGTAGAGCTGAGTTGTTACATGCTTCAGTTACTGAACTTGACATTATATACTTCAATTTGCTGAAAAGAAAGAAGAACTAAACGCAATTACACATAAAGGGTCATGAAGTAATTCTCTAAAAATTACTCTGGCTATTTGGGATTACAAAAATGAAAATAAACGAAACAACACTCAATTTGGAGTGGAAAAATCAAGAAAAAATGGGATCTTTTTTTAACCTGTAGTTGCTATCTGAGGAATCAGAGAAAATGATGAAGATGCTAAACAACAACAACATACCTAGTGTAATCACACAAGTGGTGTCTGGGGAGGGTAGAGTGTACATAGACCTTACCCCTACTTCGAAGAGACAAGGAGGTTGTTTCCAATAGTAGTCTCGGTCCACACTGGAAGGCTCCGCACCTGAGCCTCGTTAGACTCAGCTGAAGTGTAAGTGAAGAAAATAGAAGAGATGAAGTCTGTCCCTTAGCCTAGTGTATATCCACAGCTGATGCAACTCCGTACAAATGCCTCACTACTACTTCCATTTTTCAATTAGTTAACGGCTAATCAATTTCATAACCTGAGCTTTCCTTAACCAGCTAAACTTTCTACGTAACTTTACCTCCCTTTCTTTATAGTTTTCTTGTTCGACTAAGTGACTTTGTAACCTCAACCTACTTTTTTGCTTGCTATATCATAGGTCTTACCATCGGCTTACATAAAGCATGCCACGCAATTTGAAATAGGGGATACAAATATGGGAGCAATAACAACAACGAAATAATGTGAAATGGAAAGCATTACACAACAGACAGAAGAAAGAACACTTACAACAACGAAATACTATACAATAATCGAAGCACAAAAAACTGACAGCCGAAATTGATGAACAAGAAACGATAAGCATAGTACTAATCACCAAGCCTATCCTGCATGCTCAACTATCAACTAAAAACTTCTATCCTAATCCGCGACCTCCAAACTCTTCTATCTAAGTTCATGTACTCCATAAGTTCAAGATGTCTCATCTACTATCTAATCACTTTCCCCAATACCTATTCAACCTGCCTCTACCTTTACTGACGCCAAAAACTACTTTGGCCATGTGGGGTTGCAAAAAAATGAAACAACATTCAATTTGTGAAGAGAATCTTAAAAAAATGAGAATAAAAATGGGATATTTTTTTTATTTCTTACCTGTAATTGCTATCTGGGGAATCAGAAAAAATGGTGTAAATAAAATTGGGATTGCAAAGCCTTGTTCTTAGCAGAATCTGAGCTTGTTCTGCTGGATTTTCAACACCCATTTTTGCTAGATTTTCACAGAGGGAATTTTGGGAGAGCAAAATAGTGGACAAGAAAATTTGGCGGGAAAAAGGACCGAGAGTGAAGGATCTTTTTGTGCTGCGGCAAGAGATACCCTTGGATTGGGCCTGGGTCTTTTTTTGAGAAGAGAGGGCCTGTTGCTCAAAGAGGTTTTGGGCTGATTTAGCAGACTACTTTAATTTTTTTTCCAGAGAACCGTTTAATAAATGATCAGTATTTTTAAGGAAAAATTGTATATAATAGCAAATTATTAATTCAAATTAAATAATATAATCACAGTTTGATTTTCCCTCTCCCAGATCTCGCTCGCCACTCTCCCAGATCTCACTCACCACTCTCACTTGCCTCTTTCACTTTATACAAACACAAATGTATACATTACGTTTGTGTTTGTATAAAGCGAGAGAAAATTATATATACAAATACAGATACATATATTTTCGTCTTATACACTTATGATTATACAAATACAAATCTTCCCTTGCTCAGTTTTCTTCTGGCTTTTTGTCTTTTCCCGCTTTATAAAAATACATATTATACAATTGATTCTTTTGTATATGTATACCGAAACAGATTATATAATTGCTTCTTTTTGTATATATGTATAGTGAAATATACACTTTAATAGCCATAGCAAATATAAAGTTTGTTATGGAGCGCAATTATGCAAACTATAGTTGTAGTCTACAAATATGATTTTTGTGTTTGCTATATGTAAAAGTTGCTCTATTTTTAATTCTTTCTGCTATTTATGGAATTTTAGATCACTTTAGAGAATATTTTGAGGAAATTACAAAAAAAATATGAAAAACATTAGATGATAGTCAATAATTTTATAAGTTATTGCAAACATTAGACTATAGTCAAAATACGAGTGCACCTCGTATCACGTAACTACCTACACCATATTTTGCAACTTCAGTAACTTTCTATATAAGGTCGTGTCTTTAGAATCGGGAGGCAGGGCTAATCATTTCTACCAAATGCTTCTTCGTCCTATCTCTACTTCTACTAAATCTCACCATAGTTAATCTCTCTCACCTCCTCCGTGGACATCTACACGCTCTCTTCTTCACGTATCCGAACCATCTCAATCTCACTTATTTTTTATTTTATGTCAAAGAACACGTGAACGTTATTTTTTTTTTCTTGAAATAAAATACTATGCAATTTATTAGCAAAAACTTTACTTTATTTACATTTTTAGGTTACACCAGGATCTGAAGATATCTTTTGGCAAAGACCAGTAAGGACCAATCATCCCCTCAAAGCCAAATTCAGACACAATTTTCTTCTGAAGAATATCACCACAACAAAACCAAATCAAAGAGAAAAAAAAGAAAGAAAAGAGATGGGAAGTTCAAGTGCTCTCATCTCAAATCTTCACCTGACTCAAACTCACTGTTTCAAATGCTTAAATTCAAGAACTTCTCCGAATATCAACCCAACAAGGCCAAAATTGAATCTTTCTAGCAGAAGATACATCAAAAAGTTCAGCAGACTTGTTTGCTCTGCTGTTGAAGATTCCATAGAGAAACAGAGAGAAATTAGTGGAGCAAATGCTAGTAGTCTTGGTTCAGCTCTTGAAGATAGACCTGGTAAGAAATAAACACAAAAGAGAAATACCCAAATGATTATTGTGTAAAAGATTGAGCTTTTAATGGTTTTCTTGAGTTTTCTGATATGGGTATTTTGTATAAAGGTGTAGCAGTTAACTGTGTTGTTCCATTAGCTAATTATGGATCTTTATTGCTGATTTTCTTGAGTTTCTGATATGGTGTTTTGCATAAAGGTGTAATAGTTAATTGGATTGGTCCTTTATGCTTGTTTTATGGTTTATTATGTAAAAGATTGAGCTTTTAATGGTCTTCTGGAGTTTTCTGATATTGGTAGTTTTATAAAGGTGTATGTTTAATTATATTGGTCCTTTAGCTAATTATGTTTCTTCATTTGCTGCAAATGTTCTGAAAGGGCTTGTTTGTCCGTTGTCATATCTAATCATTCGTATGTATCATAGAAATGATTGCTCTGATGGTAAGACTATAAAATGGAGATCTTGGAAAAGATTTGGTTTTGGGGTATGCTGAGCAAGAGTAATATTGGTATATGCTTGTATTTTAGCAATTGAGTTAAGTAGTTGTATAAATTAATAATTATGGCTATTGAACTTCAGATTTGTTATCCTTCCTATAACTTCACTAGTTATCTGTTGTTGTTGGTTGTAACTTGTTAGCTTGAGCTCTTTCATCCAAGATTAAGGTTCGTGTTTGAAAAGAAATCTTTTGATAGTAATTTTATATCTATTGAATAACAAAGATTTCTTCTTAAGCAGCAAGTGCAAAGTGTAGTTACACCTTGGCAAAAGGTTATGTTATGTAGTCTAGTCTTTTTTTCTTCATTATTAAGTGTAGTCCATTAGAGGTAAGATTTGATGTTTGTATACATACAAATTCTTTCCATATTTATGGATTATGTTGTTCTTTCCATAGTATATGGAGATCTCCACAACTTCCATGTTAACTTTATTAACCTTAAACCCTTTAATCCATTCCGCATTTATTGAAATTTTAGCATCTTGCTTTAATACTTACATCACTATCAGGAAGTGAAAGGAAAAAGGGGATTTTCAGTCTCAAAAATCTCTAGTGGTTCTAAGAGTTTCTTCAACTGTGCTTTTTTCTCTTTCTGTTCTTCTTGGTAAGTAAGGGTCATATTATTATATATGTTCTCCCCAGCATGAAGTAAGGGGATGGGGGGGGGGGGGTCGTTACAGAGTGCGAAAATTCAAGTCATTTCAGTGTTTGAAATGAGCTGAGGAAGCCTAACAAGGTTTCTGCTTCATCTACATCATTTGTATTAAACCAGAAAGCTAAATGAGGCATTTGTACTTGAGTCTAAGTACGTTTTCATTTTTCCGGAAGCCCTTATGTTTCTTCCTATCCACAGTCCAGTGAAGTAGCTCCAGGGTTAGTTGTCGATATACTGTATGCTGTTTTGTTGAGTCCCCCACCCCCTGAACCAGCATTGTAATAGCTTTTTGTAAGAGCTCCTTAAACAATTTTTTTATTTCTTTCCTTCCATGTGTCCACGGGAGCACCTGAGGGTTCATTCCCCTGTACTTGTAGGGTTAACTAAATTTCTGATAGCAATACACATTTCTGTTTGTTATTGGCGGGAATATGATGCACCTTCTAAATTACTGAAATTGCTCCCCTTGTCCTAAGTCAATAATGTGAGTATGCACTTTTTCTATGAAATGTGAGAAAATGCACTTGTTCTTCACTTCTTTGTCATTTTATATAAACACTTTTTTTTAAAATTGTTTTGGAGAAGTAAATTTCCCTTATGTAGTACTCCCTCTGTCCCAATTTATGCGACACCCTTTCCTTTTTGGTTTGTCCCTAAAAGAATGTCACCTTTCTATAATTAGAAACAACTTAACTTTAAAAAAACCCTTTCTAAAATGATTGATAGCCACACAGATGTCTTAAGGTTTGTCTTAGATCACAAGCTGCAAAAAGTCTTCATTTTCTTCTTAAACTATGCGCCAATTCTAATGGTTCACATAAATTGGGATGCAGGGAATATTATGTATATATGTATGTTAATACATTTTGGCATGAGCAAATTGTTATGCCGTGTCAAAGTGAGAGTGTTGCATAGGAAAGAATAAATTGAACTGTCTAATGTCTGCTGAAAACGACTTCACATTCTCCTTTTCAGGAAAGAATGTGCACAAAATTATTAGTTACATACTTTGCTTATTTTGTGGGCGTACAGTCGTCTGTGCACTATTCAACACTTGTATGATGCAAGTCTCCAGAACAACACCTTTATTATACATAAAATTGTTCTTTTTTTATCCTCTTTCTTGTTGTGCTGTATTGGTGATTGTCCATGACTGCAAAAAAAATCTTGTATTTAGATTGTAATAACATTTTTGATCAAGAAGATTGTAATAATGCATTTATTTTTGAAATCCAGATGTCGGTGATGGCTCAAGCGAGAGTTTATTTAAGAACGGTGAATCGGATAGTGAAGGGAGTGTTGTTTATGATTTCCTTTACCCTAATAAAGAGCTCCTACCAGATGATAAAGAAATGACTCTATTTGATCATTTGGAGGAGTTGCGTCAGAGACTCTTTGTGTCTGTTTTTGCCGTTGGTGCTGCTATAGTGGGATGTTTTGCCTTCTCAAAAGAACTTATCTTGATTCTTGAAGCCCCTGTTCTAGCACAAGGTGTTCGATTTTTGCAACTAGGTCCAGGAGAGTTCTTTTTCACTACTTTAAAAGTAAGAATGCATCTTTAATTAAATCTCCTTTGCCACTCATTCCTTAAGCATTTAACCACAATGAACCTTTTTTTGTGAACTAGGTAGAGATATCTCATGTTCAAGTCCTTTTCAAGAATTAAAAGTTTGTTTGCTGTGCCTGATATCTGGCTTGTTATGCTGAAATATCAAATATGTACTTCCTTTTGATTGAATGTCATAATTTCTGTTCGGGCCATTACAAAATAATTAATATTTATAATGAGTATCTTACCCCTTATAGTTTGTAAAATTTCAACTGCTATCTTTTAACACATCTTGATGTCTAAAGAAACCTGCAAGTAATCTATCCACTTACATTAAACTAATCCTCACCTTAAAGTGCATGCTATTGCAATGTCAATGTTTTCATCTTCAAAATCATGTATGAGTCAAACTGGTAATTACATTTAAATGCAAGTAGTAGTTAATGTACCTATACATAGATGCGGGTGTTCAGATAGTGTATGCTGAATATGTCAAAGAAATGGAAGTTATGGAACACAGTGTTTTGCTATTTTTGGTATCGGAAATTTGGGACCAGTTGGCATACTAATAAAAATCGTAAATCCGTGCTGGTGATGTTTGAAAAAGGAATCCAACAAGCTAGACTGTTTTATTGAATGCTTTAACTCATGGGACTTGTAGTACTGAAGTGCTCTCTTTCTCTCTCTCTCACATTAATCTTCTATTACTGAAGTATTAAGTTGGCATCTTCTGATTCTTAATTCTATAATGTGTTTATTATTGGCTTAGCCTAAAAATATGTTTATAATAGCTATATTCATTCATGGAACTTCTAAATGTTTACTTAAAATTATTTCTCTAATATATCGAGGAAACTAATGATTAAACAAAAAAGTTCAAACCTCAGATTAGAGTTGGTCACAACGACATGATTTTCGTGTTGTTGGGATCAACTTTAATATTGGAATTCTTACTACTATGGCATGTTCATTTTAGTAACTATACTATTCACACTATTGATGTAGGTCTCAGGATATAGTGGCCTTCTCTTAGGAGCTCCTGTGATTCTCTACGAGATCATAGCCTTTGTTCTTCCTGGTTTAACAATGTCAGAAAGAAGATTCCTGGCACCAATTGTCCTTGGATCCTCTGTGCTTTTCTACGCCGGCATTGTTTTCTCACACTTGGTTCTCACTCCAGCAGCCTTGAATTTCTTTGTTAATTATGCAGAAGGGGCTGTGGAATCTTTTTGGTCCATTGATCAATACTTCGAATTTGTGCTCGTACTCATGTTCAGTACAGGATTGTCTTTCCAGGTTTGGCTTGTACTGTTTTCTTTTCTGCATGAGTATATAAGAACATGCTGCATGATAAACAGTTTAGTGGTAGGAAATTTAGTTTTTCAATCTAGAGCTTCTTAAACCTTTGGCCATACTTCACTTTTGTGTTCTTGGTTGGTTCGACTTGTAACTAATGCTTGCTTATAAGCACCTTGACCATAATTGAACAATGTTTTGGGATGAAAATAGAAGCGAGTATACCAAATACTAAGCACCCAAGGTTGTGGCCTAGCGGGCAATGAAGTGACTGAAATTCATAATTCAAATCCAGTAGAAAGAAAAAATGTTAGGCGATTTCTTCTCATTTACCTAAGCTTTGATGGACAGAGTTACCTAGTAAATGTGCTGGTCGGAGGTAATAAGTACCTGGTGGAATAGAGGTGCGCTTAAACAAGTGAGAATGATGATTTTCAGTGGTGAAGCAGTCAAGATTATAGCATGGTCTCCATCTTAGTGAACATTTGTGAATTCACACTATTGTATGATGTTGATCAGCATCCTCATGATATCCAAATTGCTTTAATCCAATAGGCAACTCTATAATGCATCTCTTTTACAGGTTCCTGTCATTCAACTGCTTCTGGGACAAACTGGTCTTGTGTCGGGAGATCAAATGCTGTCGATTTGGAGATACGTGGTGGTAGGTTCTGTCGTTGCTGCTGCAGTGCTCACACCATCAACTGATCCCCTTACTCAAATGCTTCTAGCTGGCCCCCTTTTGGGTCTTTACTTGGGTGGAGCATGGATGGTTAAGCTTTCTGGGCGATGAGCGATTGCGGCTTCTGTTCTTTGCATCGATATACCAAAAAGTAGTAGAATATGATCATGCATACAGCATAGGGATCCAAGGTTCATGTAGCATATAAAGGACACCTGAGTAGAGGATATATGATCTGTTTTTTGAATCATTTGCTATTGTCACTGTTCAATGTGTATAATTAGGAGGTTAGCTGACACTCCATTCCCAAAGACATTATGTTGGATCTTTTCACTAATATGAAAGAAAATAGTCATGAGTTTGCATTATATTTTCTTTCTGGCCTCAGATATGAAGTAAAAGGTAAAAACATTTCAGAGACCAAAAAAAAAAGAATTTGTGAATGTAATGATCTTGTTTAGGTTGCTGTAACTATTCTTTTAAATACTTTCGATGAACATTTCTGTGAAATTCATTTGTGGCATCAAACCTCTTTAAAACAGTGTTGTTGGCAAAATTGTTGTTACAAAAAATATGTAATATCACATAACATGAAAAATCGGCCCTAAAGAATAAATGGCCATTACAGCAAAACGTTGCTATATAGATGATTGTTATAGAAAGATTCGAACAGTAGTATGAAATAAGCAGCTGGTTTGATAACTCTATATTCATTAATGGCATAAGGTCACAAAAAAACAATAACATATTCAAATAAATGTAAGAACTTTCAACTCGATGCTCATAGCTACAAATCAAAGAAGCTCATTCAAAAGCATATTTTTCCTTCCCTTTCCCTTTACTATAATTACGCGATCGCGAGGTTTTCTATCTTGGGCATAGTATCAGTTGCATCTGAGTGATCTAATTCCGCTTCCAGTTGTTTCAATGAACTCCGCAAACCATTGCATGCTTTAACAAAATCTTCAGAACACCCTTTAAGTTTTTCCAGCTCCACCAATATTTCATCAGTAGCACATGATATCTTCTCTATAGCAGTCTTCAATGAAGAAATTTCTTGTGGAGGATACAGAGAAGCTCCAAGTTCGTCAATTTGAAGTCCGATTGCTTGAGAAAGTTTCAGTAGTGTCTCTAGAGAGGGTACAAAAGTAGCAGTATCCGCAGTACTTTCCTGCTTAAGCAAGCTTGTAATGGAGCGAATAAGTTCTTTAATGACCACAAGTGTTGCAGCTACCACATCAGTAGTCAAATGAGCAATTTCCATTTCCTCTGGAGAAAGATCATTGCCTAGATCACCTGCAAATGAATCATCACTATCCTGATCTCCTTCGGCAGAATCTTGAACAGAAGATTCATCTCCGACATCAGATGATGCTGGCTTCAGTTCATTCATTTCACGAAGTACATCCTTCATGGAAACAGCAAGTTGTGTCATTGCTCGACCTATAGCAGTAATATTTGTGGCTGGAGTCTTTTTAAGAGCAGAACAAGCTTCCCAGACAGTGCCCACCAACTGCGGGATTGATAATTTCTGGTTTTTGTTGTTAGATCCTGCACAATCATTTTGGGCAGCAAACATAGTTGGTCATGAGATATATAACTGTTAAAAGAAAATCAGTACATGAGGAGTAGATGCAGCAGATACGTGTGATGAATGAAACTGAAAAGCGATATACCACAACAGAAGCAGAACAAAAGTGAGACGAATGACTTTTTACACCCAAGCAAATGGAGCTATCTACATCTTTAGACAGTTTTGTGTCATTATAAAAGTTCTCTCTCTTTTGGGGAGGGGGTCGTATTGGCAGAAAGGGCTTCTTTCTTTTCCTTCAGCTGTTCTGCCATTTTAATTTTGCAAGATATACCCTTTAACTGATTTCCTTCTGCCTCCATTTTCTTTTTCTTTTTTTTTGTGGGGTAGACGGTTCAACATGTATTGTGTATACGCTTTTGAGATTTTGATGAAGCACATCAGCCAAACATGGACACTAATTTGGATGTTCAACTGTTAGGTAACTGTCAGTAGATTTGGGGTGATAAGCTCTTTCGCTAAACTCAAATTATTTGTCTCATAATTTTCAACATGCTATCCCAAATTACCAAAAAAATTAAAAATAACACAAGAAGTAACTAACAGGTCTAGTAGCTCAGTCATTGGGTAACTAGCTACGTCCTGCCTTTTATGCTCTTTCTATTTTCTTTATGAAACTATAACATGTGATAGGAAAGAGGGATTATACAGGTGAATCCCCATATACTAAGAAAGGATTGAAGTGGGTAAACGCTTATGTGTAAAAGATGCATAATCTGAGAAAAGATAAACACTATTGTAAAACAATATGACGACCTTTTTCCATTTCAGATACACTATACTTCCTAACATTTTGTATTTGTAAGCTTTTCATATGTTCATGGACTTGGCTGCGCATAGAATACATATAGATAGATACATACCATATGAAGACACGGACTCTTTCATCAACATGAAACTGCTATCAACAACTTGTTTAATGGACGCATGAATGCAGGAACACAGGGTAGGTCCTCCGCCCACTGTACTTGAGTGGGAAAGCAAAACGAGCCCTTGCAGCGTATTAAAATATGAAGCCATGTTCTCCTCCAGTGCTTTAACCTCCGGAGCTTCTCCAGTCCAAAGCATTCCAACTGCACCAGAATGAAAAGAAACTGTCAATTACCAACACTATCTGGTAGGTAAATGCCTGAAACTTACAAAGTACAATTGCCCGGTTAGTCAGGCAAGGATTCAGAAACTTCAAAATAAAGTTTTGAAAGGTAATATATGTAATCATCCGCTGGTTTAAATATTTACACTTTTGCGTAATCACTCCACATCCATGTCATAAATTTCTTCTTTTAGGATAGGTTTCTGATAACCAAATCTATATTTACTTCCTCTCTTATGGATAGTCTCTACTAGCTTACCTACAACATATAAGTACTTATACTTCACCATCAAACATAGATAGACAATATTAAATTGACAATGACTGAAATAAATTCTCTAATGTGGAAACAGATACTGTTAATGCCTAAAACTGTCAACAAAGACGTCTTATTTTCTCTCTTTTCTTTTTGCTCGTATTTATTTTTTCTAGTTTTTCATTCACTTTAAGCTCACAAACCACTATCAAACTAAACTACTTCCTGGTAGTTATTATGGGCTTTAGGGGAAGCTGTACTTGCTCTTGTTGAATTAGTTATGAAGTAAATTTTACAGCTCGTATTGCGAGATTGGTAGCTCTTTTGAAAGCTAAATGAAGGGTAACATGCAAAGACTCATGATCCATACTATACGAAATCTGCTACATGTCTTGTTGGGTCGATATCCTTGCAGCACTTAATTTTAATGGATCATAAGAGCAAATGGGGAAGGAGTTGGAGTATAATCTAGGTGCAATGTTTACCTTTTTTTTTTTGTCCATAGGATAAATAGAATACCACTCATTTAGAACTTAGTCACTTATTCTGCATTTTATTCCATTCGTTTTCATCCAGTGTTATTCTGAAACATCAGTTTCAATCATCAGTCTCTTTCATGATGCCTAAAGTTTTGAGCTTACGAACATCCATCTGTATCGTGTACACACCCAAATATATATCCAATAAGATTCAATGTTACTCTATGATATCATCTATAATCAAAAGGATATTAGGTTAAAAAGCTCATCACAGATTACAAGAGAGTATCAAATGCTCAAGGAGGAAAAAGAACCTCCAATATCAACCTTCATCCTATAAATATACGCATAACTACTATATTTGTCCCAAAAAACATAAATTACATAGAACTACAAAATTTGGAATCAACCCAATTTCAGCAAAACAAAATATAAGCACAAAGATGGCCTACATAAGTACAAAGATTGGAACTTTGAGAGGTAGAACTAAATATAAAAGAGAAAGAAAGAGACCCATAAATCTATCATAAATTGGGTAGAAACATAAATGTGGAATCAAACCCATTTCAGCAAAACGAAATATAAGAACAAAGATGCCATATATAAAGCACTCCCTCCGTCCTAAAGTAGTTGTCATGTTTTGCTTCTCGAAAGTTACACTATTTAAACTTTGACCGACATTTTAAAAATGTATTTTTCATCAAAATTAACACGAGAAAAGTTGCAACATCTAATTGTAAAAAATCGAGTCGATCTAATCCAATTTAGCTTCAAATATTTAACTCTCGAAAACTAAAACATGACAATTAAATTAGGGACAAAGGGGAGTGTAAAAATTAGAACTTTTGAAAAGTAAAACTACATAAGAGAAAAAAAGAATTTTACCCATAGTAGCTTGTTTATAAAGCTGTTCACCCATCTGAATAACCTCTTTCCAGCTGACTTTTTCAAGAGATGAAGATGGTGTTTGACACAATGCCTGCAAAAACAAAAGAAAAACTCAATTTTCATAAATCACATCATACAAATATAATAGGAAACTGCAAAAATAATAATTAAAAAAAAATTAAACCTCAAGAGTTTCATAAATGGTGTTGAGATGCTCACTGAGAGCTCTATTCAATTGCTCCTTCGCTGCTTTTCCCATTTTTTTTTTCTCTGTTCTTAAAACCCTCCACCCCTTTGACAGACAGAATAGTGGAGAAGAAGATGAAGAGGGTTGGGGGTTTTGAAGTATGAATTTTAAAACGGAGTCGTTTCTGTTAGTTTCTTGTCCTATTTAAAAATACACACCTTAATTATGTGTAAAATCGAGGCCTAACTTTTTTTATTTTTAAATCTAAGTTTTTTTTTTTAATGAAAGAACTTTATTGTTTCTATGCTGTTAAACTAAAGGTATATATAATAAATGAAAATATTTTATTTATAAATTCAAAGGTTCTTGAATCTTACTTCAAGTTTTATCTATTTTGAATTATAAAGTAAGAAATCAAATTAAACTAACACTAGAAAAATCTATTCCTACATGAACTTGGACAAACAAATCATAACTAGACATAATTAAATAAATATAAAAAATAACAAATTCCAACTTTGAATTATTATTTCAACATATAATATATCAAAATATTTTTTAAACATGTCATGTGAAAGTTAAATTAAAAAGTTGACAAAAAAGAAAGAAACATTCTTTAATGTTTCGAAACAAACTATAAGACAGACACAATATAATTTACTTTTAAGAAATACTTATAATAATTCTATTATTACTAAAAATAGAGGGCATTCAAATTTGGGGACCTAAGATGGATACCTCATTTTTAAAGGTATTGGGACACCACAGGAATACGCTTTTGACCTTTCACTCTTCAAATAAAGAAACTTATTGTATATAATACTTCCTCGATCTCGTTTTAATTGGTGATATTTTAGGTAGGTGTGTTAGCTTCTACCTCAAATGTCACTATTGTTTAGGTAGAAATAGTGAACAATTGATAGTTAGGATGTGTTTTGATAAATATTTGATAATAGTTCAAGTAGAAAACTTGCACACTTCATAGTTAAGATATAAAACCCAAAAAATTTGAGATATTTAGATTGTTTTTGACTCTTTACTCAGTAGAGAAACTTGTTGTATATAATACTCCCTCACTCTCATTTTAATTGTATTTTAAAAGAACTCTTTATACGTCTATTAAAAAAATTATACAAAGATATATTTTAACAAATTGTCTTTATTTAATGAAAAGTAAATCGATATTGTCCTCTAAAATATTGCACATTCTTATTAATATTAAAGTTTAACTGAAAATAATTGTCAACTTTAATTTAGTCTTGAATTTCTTAAACAAATAATTATTTTAGGATAACTTTTTGAGTTAAAGTAACTATTAATTTGAAAGGAGATTAGACTAATATCACTTAACATCATTATAATTGTTCACAAAATTCATCACTGGGAAGGTATGATGTACACAAACCTTGAAGGACAGATAGATTGTTTCCGGTAGGACCTTAAGCTCAAACGAAATGGAACTGACGCAGAAAAGAAGGAAACAAAAACCAGACAACAGAATAGCAATGCACAAAACAAATGTAGCAACATATATTAATACATATTGGAGAAAAGAAATTACATGGTACCTAAATCGTACAACTAGAAGTACAATAACCCTCAACTACCTACTAACCTTTTACTTGTAATCCTCGACCTCAACAATAAGTGCAGCACATATCTCGAGGTCATCTCAATGGTTGTCATGGCTCCGCTAACAACTCGGAAATGACACTTGGCCTCTTGTTATTCAGGCTTTCGATTTTCGAAGAGAATTTTCTACATTTTTTTACGACAGCATGTTATCTACTGATGATTTTTCATCAGCATGAAGCCTCTCCCTTGCCATTGCAGCTTGTTTTTTCCAATTTGTGCAGCATGTTATCACAGAAAGTAGAATAGTTTGCAGAGCTGCACCAGAAAGTATGCCGATCCACAGGCCTTTTCCTCGAAAGTTGAGCCAAAACGCTAATGAAGCAGCGATAGGAATGCCACAAAGGTAAAATGAAGCAAGATTGACATAGGCTCCGATATGCTGCCAACCACATCCCCTCGCGACACCTACAATGTGCATAATGCCACAATTAGTCATACGTTTGTCATGTATCTGTCAGTGGCAGATTCAACAATTTATATATACGCACGTTAGGAAAAAATTCATCAATATGCATAGTACAATTTTCCATGCAGTTGAACCCCCCAAGTAAATGTGGCTTAGCCAAAGGTATTTGTTGTAGTAAATTGGCATGAAAGAGTCTTAACCTCTATACGTTGTATAATTTTCTGGCAAAGGATACTCAGTTGACCCTCCTTTGGTAAATGTGGCTCCGCTGCTGGTATCTGTTACTTAACGTGTCCAATTTATGAGACACTTTTCGTTTTTCAAGATTCAAACTATGTAAATTTTGACGAATACTTTAAAGGGTATTTTTAAATCATATTGACATGAGAGGAATTGCAACTTATAGTACTTTCGTATAGTTTTTCAAAGATTAGTCAAATTGACTCTCGTAAAACAAAAAGTACCACACAAATTGGGACACAGGGAGTACAGTTTACCGGCAAAAGGGGGCTCGGTTGAAAACGTGGTTCACCACTAGTAGTAGTTACATTTTCTGGTAGTAACTTGATGTATAGAAAGTCTAACCTGAAAGGGTTCCTTGAAGGCTGTCAGTAATGACTGATAGACATAGAAGGGGAGCCATGTTTGCTACATAGTCCACGACTTCCTTCTCGTTGCTGAAAATGTAGCCAAATACGTTTCGACTAGCAAATACAGCTGCGCTTACTAGTATTGTCTCTGTGGCCGCAATGAGCATTACAGAAATCGCGGATACGCGAGCTCCTTGAGGATTTCCAGCTCCTAATTGATTAGAAACTCGAGTGCTGAAAGTAAACAGGAGTTCAATAACCACGTATTTCAAGAAAAAAAAACTGTGGAAACGGAAAGTTCAATTAGATATTCAAAACATACCTTACAGCGCCAGAGAGACCAAATGGAATTGCATAAAGGGTAGCAATAGTATTCAGGCTGCACCATGGGATGTCACAAGAAATTAGCAATTTTAAGACCTTGTAGTTCATATTACTAATTGAATCAATCATTAACGAGCGAGATCTATGTTTGCTTGAACTTTTCAAAAATGTTGTCGGGTATGTGTCAGATCCTCCAAAAGTAGTGTATTTTTGGAGGATCAGACATGGGTGCGGCAACATTTTGGAGAGTCTGAGTAACATAGAACGAGATTCAGAACATACCATATCGATAGTACTGAAGTTTCAAGTTGGGGATTCGGCAATAGTCCGGATAGTAAGATGAGCAGCTCAAATGACCACCATTCAAGACTATAAAATACAAAACGTAGCATGAGTTTTGTAGAATGACATGTAAAGGTTAAGCGTATTTAAATTATTAAAAGAGGCAGAGCAAGGTTGTTGAAGTACCAAATCATGACAGCAGAAGGGATAGCAAACTGAAAGAACTCTCTCATTCCGTTGACGACCTCCCATGACACTGGTGCACGGGTTTTTGCACAAGCAGGAGACAACTTCATGTATGAAGCAAGGATTATGACATTCAACCACATCGATAAACCAATAGCCACTGCTGCACCAATATTACCTAAACCAGAGCTAAACACTAGCACCCAAGACAACAGTATGTGGAAGCATATTGTAATGCAAGAGCTTATGAGCATTGGAACAATCATACTTTGCATTAGAAAGTACCGAACAAGTGGCTGAAGATTTGCGTAAGCAAAGAGAGCAGGAATCATCCACTTAATGAACTTGCCGGCTTCATGAGAAATCTGAGGATCTTGCCCCATTAAAGTAAGCAATTTCCCCACATATAGCCATAAAACTGCGATGGGAATGCAAACAATGAAGAGAGACAAAATGGCTGTGTATGTTTGAGTACCAAGTCTTTGATATTGTTTAGCTCCGAAAGCCTGTCCGCAAAGAGTTTCTAGTGCAGTGCCCATTCCCAACTACACGACACATTCAGATTTTAGTCGGTGGAGAGGCACAAAAATATGGTAAAAAGTAATACTTGTTACTAGACAATTTGTTCATTTATAAGCAATGCTTTGTTAATCACATAAGAGTTATAACTTATAACGTACTACGCCCTCTAATAAGTTGAAAATAGAAAATGACAAAAAAATTCTGCTCTTTAACTCTAGTTAGAAAACATTCTTATTCTTCTATCTGTTTCCCCTTAATATTTACAGGCTATGTTGCTCGGCTCTTCAAAAATACTGCTAAGTGTGTGTCAGATCCATCAAAAAGGGCAGTGGCATTCTTTTCGAAACAGACTAAATTCCAAGTTAACATATAGAAGAAAGAGTACACCTAAATTATGTATACAAGTAAAACTGCTTAACTTATGTACATCGACATCCATAGTGTAATAAGGCATGCTACCCGCTTTAAAGGTAAAGGTGAACCAACAGTAAGCATATGTTAAACTCTATGTAACTCTTCATGTAAAGCCTACTATGGTTACTGAAAATAGAGTCAGAACCTACCATAATTGATGCAATTACACTAACGACGTATATAACGTAAATTCAAATCCAAGAAATAATACTCCCTACGACCCAACATGTTGCACTATTTGATTAGAAAGACTTTTGAAATTTGTGATCTAAAACAAACCTTAGATATTTGTGTGACTATAAGAGTCGTAAAAGATATGACACATGTACCTAACATAACTCCAAAAGATAAACTCTTGAGGGAGAATATAAGTAGACCATCAATCAACTCCCCGACTACTCTAACACTTCTTCACGCCCAAGCCCAACTGAGGTATGGACCTAGTTCTGACACATGAACCTCAAAAGCTAGCTATTAAGGGTATATTATCCAAGTCCATATCCATTCTCCAATCGACGTGGGACTCTAACCCACTCTAACAAAAGCTAGGTTATTTCTAATTACGGAAAAGTGACATTCTTTTCAAACGAACTAAAAAGGAAAGTGTGTAATGTAAATTAGGATAATAAATATGTACTCACAAGTAAGCTGAGACCAGTGACTCCACCAATAGAAATAGCAATAGAAGTACTCGAGAGGGCAAGTTCACCCAAATGACCAACCATCATCAATGATATTGTTTGCAAAAAATACTGTGAAAGTGTCACAATTATCATTGGACCAGCCAAATAACCAATTTCTTTCACTTCCTCCCAAATTACTCCCCATCTCAATTTAACTAACTCCCTTTCTTTCAATAACAATCCTTCTTCTACACTCTCCATGATTATTTTTCTTAAAAGAAAAGTCTTGAACTTGTAAAAAAGACCCCTTTTGTAAAATTCTTGTAAAAAGCTTGAATTTTTATGGATTTTTTTTTTTTAAAAAAAAAGTCTTGAACTTTCCAAAAAACGCCCTTTTTGTAAATATTCAAGATTTTAAGAGGGGTGAGAGCAAAGATACCCTTTTGAAAAATACCTTGTAAAAATTCAAGATTTATAAGAGGAGAGCAAAGCCACCCCTTTTGAAAATACCATGTAAAAGGTATCTTGAATTAATAAAAAAAGACTCCCTTTTTGAAAAAGATTGTATTTTTATGAGAGACAGAGACAAAGATACCTCTTCTGAAGAAACCCGAGTATAAAAATCTTGTTTTTTTGAAAACTCCCACGCACCCCCCTCACACACCCCCACCCCCAAAAAAAAAGGACAAAGCGTAGCCACAGAAAGTGTGAGAAATTTGTTATACAATGATGCCTAATGGTTTGTTTGAAGATGTGTTTGTTTGTCTTTTGTTGACTATTTCTTGGATTATACTTTGGTTTAGTTTTTTTTTTTAAAAGATTGTACTTTGGTTTAGATTTTATTTTTATTTTTTAAAACAAAGATTGACTTGGTTGACTTAGCATTAAACTAATCTTTCTTTCCTTGTTGCCCAAGAAGATGGACATGTGCCATGAGGTATTAGTCATTAGCTCCAATTTTACTTGTAGTGGTTGATTGACACCTTGTTTGGATGGTTGTTACTTGTTACCTGTGGTACTGTATTGTATTGTTAGTTTAAATATAATGTTTGTTTTGATTATTTTTTAAATTTAATTATATCGTATTGTTTAAATATATCGTTAAGTAACAATGAAAAGTCTCATTTTATGTAACGATTGATTTGATGTGATCACAGTATTATCTTAATATTTTCTTTTCATTTTGTCTATGTACTATTGAATAATCATATGTTATTATTTATCTTACCTTTTCATAATAGCTCTAGTTTGTAGCTTACTTTTCTTCTAGGTTTGTGATTCAAATTGTTGACGTGGACATTACGTAAAGATAAAAGAACGATACAACCTATCCAAACATTGTATTCATTGACTTATTCTTTAATTTCAGCTTAATACCATCTTTTTTTCCCTCGCATTAATCTATTTTCATTTTATTGAATAAGGTAAAACTGGAATAAATAAATGATTACTATATTTTAATCTTTTAAAATAACAATCATATAAACACCATAACAAATGAATCAGAGGGTGTATTTTTTTTTTATTATTATAGGGTTACTTTTCGAGAAAAAATAGGAATTATTTGGTCATCTAACTAACCTTTTTAGCCTAACCATCAATTTCTTATCTAAAATTTAGCACAAGTGGCTATAAAATCAGTAATCAGTCTTAAATTTCTTAAACACAAATTATGTGTAGGAGGGTAGGATGTATACAAATTTTACCTCTAATCACGGCTCATACAAAATGTAACTGACGCATAAAAGAAAAAAGAAATAAGAGATAATAAAATAGCAGTGCACAAAACAAGTGTAACAATAGATAGATGTTAATACATACAGAAAAAGAGCTGTGATACCTAAATCATACAACTAGAAGTATGACAATTCTTAACTACCTACTAACCTTCTACAATAATCCTCGACCTCAATGAGGTTATCTCGATGGTTGCCGTGGCTCTGCTAACAATTAGGAAATGACACTTGGCCTCTTGTTATTCGGTTTCACGGAGCAAAGATGCCTCAAGAAACCAATCAACATTATTCGAGTATTTCGAAGAGAATTTTCTACATTTTTTTAGGACAACATGTTATCTACTGATGAATTTTCATCAGCATGAAGCCTTTTCCTTGCCATAGCAGCTTGTTTGTTCCAATTTGTGCAGCATGTTATTATAGAGAGTAGAATAGTTTGCAGAGTTGCACCAGAAAGTATGCCGATCCACAGGCCTTTTCCACGAAAGTTGAGCAAAAATGCTAAAGAAGCAGCGATAGGAATTCCACAAAGGTAAAACGAAGCAAGATTGACATAGGCACCGATATGCTGCCAGCCACATCCCCTCGCGACACCTACAATGTGCATTATACCACAATTAATCATACGTCCGTTCTTGTCATGTATCTGTAAGTGGCAGATTCAACAACGTATATATATGCACGTTAAGAAGAAAGATCACCAATAGACATAGTACAATTTTCCAGCAAATGTAGCTCTGCCACTGGTATTTGTTACTTTTAGAGTCCCACATTGGTTGAAGAATGGACTAAGGATCTGCTTACATGGATTTCGACAATCCTCCTTTTACGAACTAGCTTTCCAGATTGAGTTAGGCCCAAGTGCCATATCTTTACCGTTACCTTTTTTTGTACTAACTTAGTGTGGAAAAAGTTTCCAGCAAAGGGGATTCAGTTAACCTCCCTAGTTAAATGTGGTTTGTACTAACTTAGTGTGGAAAAAGTTTCCAGCAAAGGGGATTCAGTTAACCTCCCTAGTTAAATGTGGCTATAACACCGACATTTGTTACCTTTTCTTGTAGTAAACCTGTATACATTGTACAATTTTCCAACAAAAGGGATTCTGTTAAAACGCTAGGTAAATGTGGCTCCACCACAGGTATATGATACCTTTTCTTGTAATTGACTTGATGTAGAATGAGTCTCACCTATATACACTGTATAATTCTCTGGCAAAGGGGATTAATTAGTTGAATACCCTTTGGTAGACCTGACTCTGCCTTACAATTTTCTTGTAGTAACTTGATGTGGAAAAAGTCTAACCTATATACGTAGTACAATTTTCCGGCAAAGGGGATTCAGTTGAAAACAAGGCTCGCCACTCGTAGTAGTTACATTTTACTGTAGTAACTTGATGTAAAGAAAGGCTAACCTGAAAGGGTTCCTTGAAAGCTGTCAATAATGACTGATAGACATAAAAGAGGAGCAATGTTTGCGACATAGTCCACGACTTCCTTCTCATTGCTGAAAATGTAGCCAAATACATTTCGACAAGCAAATACAGTTGTGCCTACTAGTATTGACTCTGTGGCCGCAATGAGCATTACAGAAACCGTGGATGCGCGAGCTCCTTGAGGATTTCCAGCTCCTAATTGATTAGAAACTCGAGTGCTGAAAGTAAACAAGAGTTCAGTAACCACATATTTGAGAAAAAAACTACGTGGAAAGGGAATGTTCGATTAGATATTCAAAAATACCTTACAGCGCCAGAGAGACCAAATGGAATTGCATAAAGGGTATAAGTAGTATTCAGGCTGCACCATGGAATATATCACAAGAAACTAGCAATTTTAGGACCTTGTAAATCATATTACTGATTGAATCAATCATTTACGAGTGAGATCTATCTTTGCTGAGACTCTTCAAAAATGTTGTCCGCTACGTGTCAAATCCTCCAAAAGTAATGTATTTTTGGAGGATCCAACATGGGTGCGGCAACATTTTTGGAGAGTTTGAGAAACAAAGAGCAAGATTTAGAGCATACCATATAGATAGTACTGAAGTTTCAAGTTGGGGATTCGGCAATAGTCCGGATAGTAAGATGAGCAGTTCAAATGACCACCATTCAAGACTACAAATACAAACGTAGCATGAGTTACGTAGAATGACATGTGAAGGTTAAGTGTATGTAAATGACTAAAATAGGCCGAGTGAGGCTGTTGAAGTACCAAATCATGACAGCAGAAGGGATAGCAAACTGAAAGAACTCTCTCATTCCGTTGGCGATCTCCCATGACACTGGTGCACGGGTTTTTGCACAAGCAGGAGACAACCTCATGTATGAAGCAAGAATTATGACATTCAACCATAACGAAATACCAACAGCCACTGCTGCGCCAATATTACCTAAGCCAGAGCTAAAAACTAGCACCCAAGACAGTGGTATGTGGAAGCATATCGTAATGCAAGAGCTTATGAGCATTGGAACAATCATACTTTGCATTTGAAAGTACCGAACAAGTGACTGAAGATTCGCATAAGCAAAGAGAGCAGGAATCATCCACTTAATGAACTTGCCGGCTTCATGAGAAATCTGAGGATCTTGCCCCATGAAAGTTAGCAATTTCCCCACATATAACCATAAAACTGCGATGGGAATGCAAACAATGATGAGAGAGAAAATGGCTGTGTATGTTTGAGTACCAAGTCTTTGATACTGCTTAGCTCCGAAAGCCTGACCGCAAAGAGTTTCTAGTGCAGTGGCCATTCCCAACTACATGACGCTTTCAGATTTTAGTCGGTGGAGAGGCGCAAAAAAATGGTAAAATGTAATACTTGTTACTAGACAATTTGTTCATTTATAAGCAATGCTTTGTTAATCACACAAGAGATATAACTTATAACTACGCCCTCTAAATCGAAAATAGAAAATGACAAAAAAATTCAGCTCTTTAACTCTAGTTAGAAAACATTCTTATTCTTCTATCTGTTTCCCCTTAGCATTTATAGGCTATGTTGCTCGGTTCTTCAAAAATACTGTCAAGTGTGTGTCGGATCCTCCACAAGCTATGCATTTTTGGAAAATCCAAGCAACATAGTTTATAGGTCACTTTGTTTGACTTGGCACGTAGTTTAGTAAGTTCCCAAAATTGTAAACTATAGCACATTACAAGTTACATATAGAAGAAAGAGTTTCATTTCTATCCACTGACACTGTATATAGGTTTTGAGTATGAGTATGACACCCTAAAATACAACTAGTTTAATTTCATCAATAGCTTAAAAATTGATCTACGACTATAAGTAACTGAGATTAACATACATCGACATAGACAGAGTAATAATTTTTAACTTCTATCAGGTCAGCTAAAGCATACATACTACTAAACCGAGTTTAACTTATATACATCAACATCCAATCATCCATAGTGTAATGACTTTTAGCACTATAAGGTCATCCAAAATATATATATACAAGTAAAACTGAGCTTAACTTATATACATCGACATCCATAGTGTAATAAGACGCACTACCCGCTAAAGGTGAACCAACAGTAAGTGTATATAAGTTAAAACTCTATGTAACTCTTCATGTTAAGCCTACTATAATTACCTGAAAAAATAGTGTATGAACCTACTATAACCAATTAAACTGCATATACTGAAGCATTTATACTCTTAACCCTCCGGAAAAAAAGAAGAGGAAACTTGTAATCTTAAAAATAAGGACTCTGCTATAAAGATAAAGGCGATATAACAGTCGGGATACATAATTATGCCAAATAGCTCAGGAACAAATATGTACGGAATAGAAAGATTCCAACCTTCAAAGTAAAGAACTTTAAACTCTATGCAACTCTTCATGTCAAGGCTACTATGGTTACTGAAAAATAGAGGCAGAACCCACTATAATTGGGTGCAATTAAACTGATGATGTATATAACTTAAATTCAAATACAAGAAATAACACTCCCTACATCCCAAATCATGTGGCACTGTTTGATTAGGACTACTTTTGAAATTTGTAATCTAAAATAAACCTTAGATATTAGTGTGACTATAAATCATTTTAGTAAGAGTTGTGAAGATACGACACATGTGCTTAACACAACTCCAAAAGCTAACTAGACGGAGGATTACCCAAATCCATATAAGTAGACCATCCGTCAATTCCCCCAACCTATCTAACCACTCTAACAAGTAACACCCCCTTCACACCCAACCCAACTGAATCGTGGACCGAGAGCCCAAACAGGGATGGACTTAGTTTTGACACATCATCCTAATCAAACCTCAAAAGCTACCTATTGAGGGCGTATTATCCAAGTCCATATAAGCTTACCACCCGTCCATTCCCCAATGTGAAACTCTAATCCACTCTAACAACAGTAAAAAAGAAAACATTTAAAGTTAAATTATTTTTAACTACAGAAAAGTAACATTCTTTTTAAACAAACTAAAAATAAAAGTATATCAGATAAATTAGAATAATAGATATCTACTCACAAGAAAACTGAAACCAGTGACTCCAGCAATAGAAACAGCAATAGAAGTACTTGAGAGGGCAAGTTCACCCAAATGACCAACCATCATCAATGATATTGTTTGCAAAAAATATTGTGAAAGTGTCACAATTATCATAGGACCAGCCAAATAACCAATTTCTTTCATTTCCTCCCAAATTACTCCACATCTCAATTCAACTAACTCCTTTTCTTTCAATAACAATCCTTCCTCTACATTCTCCATGAAAAAAGAGGAGTCTTGAACTTATAAAAAATACCTTTTTAAAAATTTCTTGTAAAAAAACTTGAATTTTTAAAAGAGATTTTTTTTAAAAAAAAGTTTTGATCTTGCAAATAAAGCCCCTATTTGAAAAATATCATGTGAGAATTCAAGATTTATATAAAAGTGAGAGGAGAGCAAAGCCCCACTTTTGAAAATGTATTGTAAAAAGAGTTGAAATACTAGAAAAAGACTGTATTTTTTTTTTTTATGAGAAATAGAGAAAATGTCAAGTCTTGTTCTTGTAAAAGCTAAAAAATTTGTGAGATTGGATTTGTTGATAGAGGAAGTTTGAGAATTTGTTATATTTTTTATTTTTTTTAGATACTAGTATATGTATTTGTGTGATGTTAATTATTGTGATTTATAATATTTTTTAATATAATTTTAAAATAATATTCTTTTCGTTCCAATTTATGTGACATATTTTAGATTTTGAGATTAAACAAGTCTATTTTTTATCTTGAATTTTTCATATATCTTTTAAATATTTTTCAATAATTGTGACTTATAGTACTTTTTACGTAGTTTACAAATTTATAAATTTCACACAAAAAATATGATTTCATGTGTAAATTTCCGATCAAACTTAAATTGTTTGACTCTCGAAAAACGTAATATATAATTGGGACAGAGAAAGTATATGTTATTCTCTTTGTTCAAATTTATATGACATTGATGCTATTTCAGAATTCGACTTAATTTTTTATATGTGTTGTTATCAATGTGATTTAATATGTTACTTCCTCTGACCTTTTTATTTATGTGAAGCTAATAAAATTTTGAAGGTTAATTAGTTTATTTATATATGCAAAATAAGTAATGAAAAAAAATTAAAATATTTTGTCTCATTAGTTTGGACTTATGAATAAAATATCTAAAGTTGAAACAAAATAATATCATAATTTAAATAAATAAAAATAGCATGAATTAATGTTGTGGACCACTGGAACTAGGTTATAGCACCCCTCCTTAATTTGAGGAAATTACAAAAACATGACACAAATAGGTCTCCACCTAAAATGCCAAAATTGGAATCATGTTATAGGTGTAGCAGCAAAATTGTTGCTTCTTATTGAGTAAATTTTCTGAACAATTATCTATGTTATAAGAAGCAATTACATGGTATATAAAGGTTAAATTTTGATTTGATAAATATATATATACATGTATTGTCATCTTTTGACACAAGTTAAAAGTTTAGTAAAAATGATTAAGTTATTATGAAAAATTTCTTGAAATTATGTATTCTAGCAACTATTGACTCCCCTTAATGATAATCATGCATCCGGATGACTTATCTATCTAAGTTATGTGTTTGTAAGGGGGCTTTTTCAATATATTTTTTTCTGTTTATTTATTTGTTTTACTTTTTTTAATCTTGTTATATATTTAAAAATTATATTAAAAGTATTATAAATTGTAATAATTAATATTAGCAACTTGAAATATTTGATTATATATTAAAAACTATGTAAAAAGACTATGAATTACAATATAACAATTTAAATTATTTTAAAAATATAAAAAAAAAATATTTGACTCTCAAAATTTTATTAGTGCCACATAAACTGAGGCATGGGGGATAATATATATTTTTTGGAAAATCGCGTTAAAAATACTATAACTCATAGTAATTAATACTTTTAAAATATTTAAAAATCATACAAAATATTTGATTGTCTCTTCGAATTCCATTTGTGTCACATAATAGGAACAAAGGGAGAGACACATATTATTTGAAAATAGCATAAAAGTTACTATAAATTACAACAATTTAATACTTCAAATATTTTTAAAAACATATAAAAATTGAATTGACTTTTCAAATCTAATTTATATCAATTAAATCAGAACAATGAAAACAACATATTTTGAGCTAATATTAACACACTCTTATATCTAGTTTTTATTTATATTAAAAAATGAGAGAGAGAAAAAGGTGTGGCCAGAAGAAGTTTTTAAAAACTGTAACTATAATTCCATACACTAATCACTATTTTATTTAATACCATTAATTATTAATTACTTAAAAATAATGGTAAGTAACAACCAATTAAACTGGTTGTGAAGAAAAATCACTGTCGTAGTTATAATAATTTAAATTTAAATGTCATTTTAAATTATAACAGAATGGTTAGGATCCTTATTCTTTATTAAATATCTTAGATTTAAGTCTTAAATATGTAAAATGTCTTTTATTAGAAGAATCGCTCTAAAAATATCATACAAAGCGTGCAATCAAATTGTGCCCCATTGGACCTAAGTTCTTTTAGGAGAAAATTATGCCTCTTTTACGTCATATATTTATGAGTTCTGAAATTGAGTTTTTGTCTCGCTCAATATAAGATTTACATGATCTAAGTTAAGTTTTTTACGGTTTTACGAAATATATTTTGTAGGAATTACGCAGCTTAACTTATGATATATTATGATACGAAAATATAAATATATGTTGAATAAAAATTATTTATTATTTTAGTGTCAGTAATATCGTCGCACATTTTTTTTTTTCCCTTAAAATAATAAGGGCAAAAATTAAAGACTACACTTGATATGGATATTTGTGCCAATGACCTATGTGAGTATCAGATATCGGGAAAAAATCCAAAAAAAAAAAAAAAAAAAACTTATATTATTTTTTCTAAAAATAAAATAAAATATAGTTCAAATGGTATAACAAATGTCTGGAAGCGGTTATAAATAGCCAGCAAACAAACCGCTTTGTCAATTATTCAGGAGTAGACGCGAACGCCAAATTTTGCAGATTTTTTTTTTTTTTGATCTGTTTAAATTCATGGAGGATAAGGTATTTATTTATTTTTGTTCCATTTTTTGTAAACAATTTGAACAGAAAACAAATTGGAATCTGTTCAAATGTATGCTTTGAAAAATAAATTTGTCTATATTGTGTGTTTTGGGAGATTAAAATCATGAAATTTCAGGGAATTTTGGGTTTTTAATATGATTTTTCAGTCATTGAGTATCACAAAGTTATGTTATCACTTGATAGTCTCAACATTTGGCTATTGTCTGGTCGTAGATTTTGAAGTTGAAACTTGAAACTGAGTTTTTGAAGTTGTGATTTTTGGAATTTGAAGTTGTTTCGGGGAAAAAAATTGAAGTTTTGTTAGTGGAAGTCTCAAAAACACGCAAAGTTGTGATTTTTGGGGAAATTATTGAAGTTTTATGGGTGGAAGTCCAAAAACCCAAAATCTGGCAAAGTTGTGATTTTTTGAATTTGAAGTTATTTTGAAAAAATGATGATGTATTGTGAGCGAAAGTCGAGAAAATCTAAAAGTTGGTCTGAGTTCCTTTGGGGGAATTGGAAGATCAAATTTCATGGTCAGACAGATATTTGAATATAAATTTTCAAAATCTATGGTCAAACGCTAGCTTGAAGTTGGTGAATAACTAAATGGCACACTTTGACTAGAACCTATATTTTAGTATATTCTTGAAAAAATTTCTCGTAAAGTAATTTTCGATCTTTTTAGGTAGTTGTAGCAGTGTAGTAGTGTAATCTCACACTGATTTCTACTGACTTTTCTTGTTTGTCAACCAGGATATGGACCTTGACAACATAAAATCAAACCTTCTTGCTTTAAGGCAATTGTATGGTCTATTGCGAAATGACAGAGATGGCGTGTCGAATTTGAACTCTGATGGTGTAAGTTTCTTTTTTGTGCGTATTTATATGGTCATATATACTCGTAATAGGCTTCAGTTGGCGAGGGTCGAAAACAACCTCTCTGCCTATGAGGTAGGGGTAAGGTTTGCATACATTTTACCCTCTCTAGACACCACTTTGTGGAACTACACTGGCTATGTTGTTGTTGAACTCATAATAAGCTTTAGTTTGTGCGAGGGCTAATGGTGGGAGTTACGAGTCAGACGGAGATTCAAGAATTTAAATTCCTACCATAGCTTTGTTTTTTTGTTTGCTTGGTGGATTATAATTTCTTGGTTTTGGGGAAGAAGGGGTTTAAGGGGTTGAGGTGAAAAAAGTTGGATGTTATGAACTTCGTGTGGCCTTAAGCTTTTATTACTGTACTTGACAAAGTAATTACTTTTACCTTCTATTTGGCTTCACTAATGTCGTGGATCAATAGTGAAGTTGTCTCTATGTGACATATGTTCGAGCTGTGGAATCAGTCATTGATGCTTGTGTCACGGTAAGTTGCCTACATCATACTATTGAGTTACGGCCTTTCCCCTTAGTCTGCATGAACGGAGGTTGTTTTGTGCACCGGGCTGTCCTTTTTTTAGAAGAAGCATACCAGGGTGGTTGGGCTTATATTTAAGTGGTAGACTGGCCAACTTTTCTTTTCTAAATTCTGGTGGTGTTGTGTTCTATATCTGGTATCTGGCCTGTTTGATGGTCGGGATAGCAATCTTGGAGTAATATATCTCCTTTATTTCATCTTATATACGCCTGTCTAGGACTCTTAACGCCTATTTCCGACAGTATTTGTTTTTTTTCTTCAAACAGTTGGACCATGAAGCGCGACTCATGTTAAAGAATTTACTCGATACAACAACGAATGATGTTCTTAAGGCTCATTCTGAGGTACATGTCTGGTTCTTTTTATCTCTTGTGCAATAAAATTGGCCTTTTGTTAGTAATACCAGTGGTAAAAAATTTCTCTGCTTACTGAGGGAACCTTTATTGTTAGATCTTCGTTATTTAGACTTATCGTATCGTTCCTACTGCCCACAGATCATAGCACATCAGGCGCATGTGCACAACTTACCTCAGCTCCAACATCTGGTTGACATGGTGAAGCAACATCCTCTTGCTTTATTAGACATGTCAAAATCTTCAGCTGTTATTCAAAGTTGTGGAAATGAGCCAGTTGTCATGGAGGAATCCACCTTATCGAAAGAGAAGCAGGAATCTATCGTTCCAGTTACTCAGACAGCTAGCGTGCAGCGTCCAAAATTTAGATTCAGTGCAAGTGAAACTGGAAAGAAAAGAAAGTTTTGCAGAATCTGTCAGCGCCCAAAATTTGAAAAGCCATTTGTTCCTTGTATAAACACTAAATCTTCTGAAATAGAAGCTTCATATTCTACAAAGGTCGTGGCGTTGCAAGAACAGCAGAATAGTCTATTCGGCAGTTTTTCTCGGGATATTCAACAAGAAGCATTGCAATCAGTAAGCACTGAAAGTAGAAAGCCGAAAGAAGTGCTCGATCTCCATTGCATATCAAGCGGTGAAGAAACTGTGGCTTCCTTATCAGACAGACCAGCTAATGATCTTACACAATCCCTGCATAACTTTTCTGGTCTGATAAGATCGGTACCTGATCAAAACCATGATCATCTCTCAACCGATGATGTCATTAAACAACTCGAATTGCGCATTTCAGCTTTGCAGATGGATGCTGAGGACCTTGTTCTTGCTGATAGACATGCAGCTGACCATAACTTCAAACCGATAACTAACTTTGTGCCACAAGTAGAGTTAGCTAGTCCCATCAAGAAGATAGAGGGAGTTGTTGTGAATGATAAACTTGACTCACTACAGCTAGTGCTTACTCAATACAGTCAAGAACCTAAAGGCGCATCAAGTTCACTGTATCCGGGATATACTATTCCATCAATCAGAATATCAAATATTTCAGCAGATCAATCGCCGCCTCCTGAGTCAATTAGTCTCCAGTCAAATCA
>JAJOOF010000417.1:0-63705 GCA_029582545.1 Solanum lignicaule | reverse complement strand
TAGGGCATCAAGGTTGCCACTCATAATAATCAAATACTCTATGCAAGAGGACTACAAAAAAGAAAAGATCAATTCGAGTTATAGATAACATACATCTGTACTAAAGTGATGTAAATAGTGAGAATTAGGCACTTACATATAGTTCCTCTTACAAGACTATCTGTATTATTGAAAAAATCAATGTTAGTAGTTGAATGAAAAGCTTGTTCTACAAATTCACGGTCAATTTGTTTCAACCTTTGGGGACTTAAAATCTCTGAGTTATAAGTTAAATAAACAAAACACAATCATGTTAATTAGAGAGCTTATGCAAATGAGCTATGAATAGAAATCACGATTTACAACTTACTAAAAGGAGTTGTCAAGTAAATGAAGAGGACAAAACATAAAGTTCATTCTGCTCATGAAATATGTCGGCAGGAGCTAGAAGAAACTAACACAATGCATGCTAAGTGAACTTGACATAGTAAAACAGTTGACGAGCAAGTTTACAAGATTAGAAATACCTTAACGGGAATGACGAGTTCACAAAAAAACTTTTCGATCTTGAACAACTGCATCCCAATAAGTCAATAATCTTATCAAATATTTGTGCTCCACCTGCAAATTGTTTACCTCTTTATTAAAATCTGTAGCTCTATGTTTGTTATTGAAGAACAACCTTTTGAAGATGTTCTCTCTCTCCCATCTGCCAAAACACCCTGCCACAAATCACGTCTCCGACTCCATTTAAATGTTAACACTTCTAATACTGCATTATTGTTATGGACAATAGACAAGTTCAAACATATAAATTTCATTATATTCAGCCATTACCTACCTTATAAACTTTATCAAGTCTACCATATTTGAGCTTCTTGGCCTCATCAAATGACCCTGTGGCCTTATAAATTGTCTCTTAGATCATTTCCTTCAAAGCATATTATCTCGTAAGTTCGTAAAAAGAAGAGTCCTAATGCGAATTAGGAAAATAAAAACAGAGGTAAATGGCAAAAATAAAAACAGAGGCAAAAATAAGGACAAGTACTTAACAAGCTTAAAATGTGTATGATTCATGGCCATCATGGCCATGGCCATAGTTATAGATTTCACCAACGAGTATGTGAAAATATGGACTAAATATGCAAGAAATAGCATATTAACTGGTCGTAGAAAACTTTGACCTATGTAGTCAAGCCTAACTGGAAATATATTTCAAGAACAAAAGTATACTTGCTTAAGATGAACCAAAACATCTACAGTATGATCCTTTTCTACCCATGTTGGCTACACGGTGTATGGAGACTTTAAATTATCTGAACTCAAACTCGTCCCCAAATCGGTGCTCAATACTACTCCTAAAATATAACTAGCTCATATGTTTAAAAACATAACTCTTTTTGTGGTTTGAGATTATTACTCAAAAACTAGCTCAAAAGCTCTCTTGGAAATCGGTGTTTCCTCTCTTGTTTAAATTTGAAAACATTAACTCTTGGAAATACATAGTTCCCATATAATCTTTTGAAGAAATGAACTTCACTCTCTTACTCTTACTCAACGCTCAAGTCTTTAAAATAAGTTTTAAACATTTGTAAAAGACTTTTGAAAAGAGTCTAAGAACTCTCCAGACTTGGCTCTTAACTTTCCTTGAATTTGATTTATGGATTCAAGGGTTATGATCTCATGTTTTAGATGATCTCTCGATTTTTAAACATACCTTAGAGTTTAGTAAAAAACTAGAAAATATAGGTACCATTCGAGGGAACTCAAACGGAAAGAAGTGGGAAAGGGTAAGGGACCTGGCGACCTTAGTGTACTAAGTGGCGCAGGGCGCCAGAGCCTTAACTTCAGGCTCCTTATGCTGGCTCACTGAAATCCTACAATTTCTTTTGTTCGTTTTTCAGCCCTAAACCATCTAGATTCGATTTGTTTCTTCCCCAAAAACGTAGATTCTAATACCCAACAAAACTATAAAAGAATCCACTCAGGAACAACTTTAAATCTCATCAAATCATCTCAAGAACTCCTCCAAAAACTCAACAATCAAGAACCCAATAGAAACTTCAACAAAATCCAGTAAGAACTCAATTACTCTACTTTCAAGAACGTAAATACGCTGAATTAAACATGATTGGAGCGTGGGTGAATGAAACCGATGGTATGTGATCTCACATACCTGGTAGGGATTTTACCCTTGGCGAAATCCGCAAGCGAAACTCAAGAACGCAATACACTTTGGCTCTTTCTCCTCTTTTCTCCTCTTTTCTCTTTTCTCAAAACCCTTGCGTAATGTTGTGAAGCGTAAACTGAACCAAATCAGTTTAGACCCCAATTAAATTACCAAAAATGAATTTAATTAATTGGGTAATGAAAACACCAAATACCCCTCAAAAATTTGGGTGGCTTTCCTTATTATGACAGCCCGACTTCAAACGAGCATATCTCCCTCATAAAAACTCAAAAACTAGAAAAAATTGTGGCGTTGGAAAGATAATTCAAAGGCCCTTCCTTTGATATCTTGTAGCTCACCTAACTCATCTTGTGCTGAGAGTTATGGTCGTTTGAAGTTGACCCAAAACTCATTCTTAGCATAAGTTGCCAATATTTCCAAATTTAATTATTTCCAAAAATGGCTTCTTTCTAATTCTAGTTCTTTCAAATCGAGGGGTGTTACAGGATATACTGAGTAATTTCACACTTTATGATATTAGCTAGGGATAGTCTATCTACCCAAGCAATGTTTAGTATTTTGTTTGAAAGGGTCTTGGAGTTTGGAAGAGTCCAATGGACATACTCTTGATAGTTTGGGAGATTATATTTAAAAGTGTATCCTAGACCAAAAAATATCCATTTATCAATCGATGTTTTTTCGGAAAATCTTTGTCTATTCGAGTTGAAACCCTAATCGTTATGCACATACCCCTAGTCCTTTTCAAACTTCATATACTTTATTTGTGTTGATTGCCTATTTTATTGCTTAATATTGATGAAGTATAGTTTTTAGTAAAAACCCTCATTTTATATATATATATATATATATATGATTGTTGATCATTAAATTTCCATGTTTGTTTCAAATTTTAAAATCTATTGAAGAAGAGTCCCACTTGCAAATACTTGTGGTTCGATCTTGGTCTCATAGGTTGGGTAATTATTTTATATTTGACCGCCTATGCACTCATACAACAGACATAGTTGAGCATTTCTAAAAAATTGTGCCACTGCTGGAGATCGGTTAACGAATGTCTTTTGTTGATTCCAAATTTAAAACTTGTGTGCATTTTGTGTTCTTATTACTTTGTTGTTTTGTGTTGTTGATTGCAAAAAAGGGGCAAGATAAATCAAGCACATAACAAATAAAGTTTTAGTGATGTGAGATTTGTAAATTAATTTGCTAGGAACAAAGCACCCATGGAATCGGGTGTAGCCAGAACAATTCGTCTACCACCGGAGATAGGGAATATCATATTTTAAGTGACAGGTCTAATGCTTCATTTACTACAAATGAAAGGAATATTCTGAGGCAAAGCGGTGGAAGATGCTAATAACCAATTGAGGAATTTTGTGGAAGTTCATCTCCCCAGCAAGGATAAGCGGAATATGAGTCAAGAACTAGTCCGGCTAAGGTTGTTTCCTTTGTGAGACGCTCCCACTTTGCTTAGACAGCTACCCCGTGGATCAATCACCACTTGGGAGAAATTAAAGACTTTTTTTCTCAAAATATTTTATCCACCCTCCAAGATGTTTAAGCTGAGGCATGAGATAAACAACTTCGAAGAAACGCTATGAAAATCTCTACATAGAGTGTGGTTGAGGTTTAAGAAGAAAGTAACAAAATGCTTAAACCCTGAGTTGTTCAAACAAGTTTTACTCCAAATTTTCTACCTTGCATTGGATGAAGTGAATCTAGTTGTAGTAAATAACTTGGTTGGAGGCTCCTTCAAGAATTTTACTTACCCTAAAGCTACCATCCCACTTAATCAAATGGTCAAAACTAATATGGCATGACATACTCGCGATAGGTTTAAATGTGGTAGTGTTGTTGCTTCAACAATGGCCAATGAGATGAGAAAGAAAGAGGAGGAATGAGATGAACAAAGGACTAGGATGATGACAAGAATTTACCTCTTAGCAAATTACATGATGGGTGACGAAAGTAAAAGTGTGAATGTTTTTGGGTCACAAAGTGGAGCTATTCTTGAAGAAGAGGATGCTTATGCCTCTTTGATGAGGATATTAGATACTTTGTGAATTTAGGGCTAGGTTCTCGACCAGGGTACCAAATTGTTAACCAAGGCCCTTTGTATCCTGATGAAGAAAATAAAGGTTGTAGAGACCGAGAAGGTCAATGGAGAGACTAGGAAAGACCATGGCATGATCCAGATAGAGCTATATGAGATGATAGGTACAACCATGGAAGTTCAAATTCATATGTTCCTCCCCAATATTCCAATACTCACCCAAAATCAAGCTAGTGTGAGTGACCCGGCAGATTCCAAAATTGAACAAATGTTGAATCGAGTTCTAAAAAGAGTTGAGTCTATGAACAATGGGGTCATGAAACTCAAAAGCGATGTTATTTAACTCAATTTTTTAGCTCTCACTCCACTTCAATCAAAAATATAGATACTCAAATAAACAATCTATCGGCGCAAATGAATCCTAGAAGAAAGGGCACTCTTTGAAGTGATATTCTCCCAAACACAAAATTATGGCCATTGCATGGCAATAATCAAAAGAAGTGGAAAAGTGCTTGAAGGCCCTAAGGTAATGCCAAAGCAAAGTTCTAGAAAAGAAGTTGATGATGAGGTATAGCCTAATTTACCCTTCCATGATGAGATTGATGTAGAGTTGTCCAAGGAGGAAAAAGTAAATGTTGGTGAAGAAAATGGGCTTATCTTCCTAGAGTGATAATTGATGTTGAGGAAGAAAAAGGGGATAAATTTGGTAAAAGTGATGAGCCTTAGTTTCCCATCCTTACCCTAAAAGGAGTTTTAAGAAGAAACAAAATGAGAATTTCAAGAGGTTTGTAGATAAACTCAACAAATTATCCGTGAATATTTCATTGATTGATACTTTATTGCAGATGCCTAGGTACTCAAAATTTATGAAGGAGCTACTACAAAAGAAGAGGGTGGTTAATGTAAGTACAATTGAAATATCCTACCATTGCAATGCTTTGATAGTAAATTCATTTTCTATAGAAAAAAATATCCAGGAGCTTTCACTATTTCATGCACCATTGGGGTGCAAAAAATTGATAAAGACTTATGTGATTTGGGAACAAGTATGAACTTGATGCCTATTCTAATTTTCAAGAAATTCGATCTCAGAAAATCCATGCCCACCCATATGAGGCTTTTTATGGTGGATTGCTCTATCAAAAGAATGGTTGGATACTATTTGACATGTTAGTCAAAGTAGATAAGTTCATCTTATTGGTGGATTTTATGGTATTGGATTGCGATATCGATCTAGAGGTGCCAATCATTTTAAGCCAACTTTTTCTCACTACGGGATGAGCTATTGTTGATGTGGAGCTGCGAGAGCTCCAATGTAAAGTTGGTGATGAATCAGTGAAATATAAGGTGGATATGCCTAAAAAGCCACCTGATGAGTGCTTGGTAGTGTCAGTGAAGGGCTTTATGGATGAGGTAGTGAAAGATCCATGATCTTGGGCATATTTACATTCCCTTTTTGCTATATTTTGTTCACATATGACTTTAGTTTTAGGAACATTCTTTATTCTAATTGTTATGTTTGATTTAAATTGTGATGATTATATACTAAGACGTGTGATTAACTAATACAAGGGATTTGAAAGGAAATTGAGCACAGGGGAGCTGGAGCATAGGAGGAAAGCTTGGATGCAACTCAACGAGCACACGAAAGAACAAACGAAGAAGAACTGGGCTGGGACACAGTTGTAACATGTTTTCCTAGGCCCTAAACTACAGAAACCCATGGTTGGTGCACTGAAGGTGCATTGCGCCAAGGCCAAAAATCTGGCGCACGGTAGGCCTTTCGAGCCAGTATGCAAAGTCTTGATGCCTAGTGCTGGTGCATTGGTAGTGCGCCGCCCCAGCGCGACTTCAAAAAATTTCCATACATTTCAGGATTCCAATTCCAACAAGGGAAAGCGATTGTTTTCCCAAACCCTATAAATAGAATCTCAAGACTCTTTTGTTGGGTTAAGTCTTCTTTTTCAAATGCAAGACCAAGGGATAAGTTTTCTCTACTTTATTTTACTCTTGAATTACGAGAAAACAATTTTGGTGATGTTTTTTATTAGCATGAGTATCTAAGAATCCTTGTTATGGGGCTGCAACTTTGAATGATAGGGGTTTTGACTTGATTAGGCAAAGATTAACCAAAACAAATTGATTCATACATGGATACTATTTTGTCTAGGCCACACTCAATATTCTCCCAAACTATCAAGCGTATGTCCCTTGGGTTCTCCAAACTCTAAGACCTTTTTAAATAAAACACGAAGTATTTCTTGAGCAGATAGACTATTCCTAGCTCATATAAATAAATGTGAAATCACTTAGATTATCCCACCCCTGGCTCAAATCTATAGAGAGATTCTCCTCAACTCCTCACTTTCGAGTCGTACCTAACTCCATTAAGCTTTACCAAGTAAAAATGTCTTTAGAGAGCTCAATCTATGCTAGCAACTACTTATTTTAGGTGAAATCTTCAAGACAAAAATAGATGCATGCAGCAAATCAATAATAGAGTAGATTAATCAATATCCATTTAGGGGTTGTTTGGTGTGAGGGATAAAAATAAATAGTGATGGGATAAAATTTTTTTATCTTGTTTGGTTGCCGTGTTTGGGATAATTTATCCCACCGTTTATATCATAGTGATGGGATAAGTTATCCCATATACATGGTGGGATAAGTTATCCAAGGATAGCTAACCCCATGATAACTTATCCTAGGATAACTTGTTCCCAACCAAACGACCCCTTAGTGTTTTAAACCCCCTATCTAGCACATACCTCTAGATAAGGGTTTAACTACTTATACAAGATGAAATAGAGACAATATATAAGTTTAAGATCCATTCAAAGCTAAATTAATAAGCAAAACATAAATTCCAAGCTTAACACAAATTTGAGGTTTCTTCCTTTACAATCCCACATTTCTTCTTGCATTTTCACAACTTTATTCCACAAATTTTTCATTCTTTTCTTCTTTTTCTCTCTTTTTTTTTTATATGGAGGGGTTCCATTTTTCTCAAACCATGGGTCAAAGGGGACTTTCTTGCACTTCTTGATTTACCTTCTTTTTTCACCACACCCCTAACTTAGGCTTTTGGCCTAAGTTGGCTATTCACATAAACCACAAATCATGAGGATTATGGGTAATGTATCAAGAAAGGTCACCATTTCATCAAGTTTCTTCCAAGAAAAGGTTAAGGTTCAAAGGGTGTTGAAGCGTGGTTCACACACTCACAAGGTAGGCCACAAAAAGAGGTATAATGTCAAATTGTTTCGCACTCTTCAAAGTTGCCTAAGATCATATCAAGAGATTGCATCACTTAGTCAACCGGACTAACGGGAAAAATTCTAGGAGTCATCACACATGGTTCACGGTAAGCTCATATCACAAGGCATTGACACCAATGTCAAACAAGACTTCATACTTTAGCTAGTGTGCAATGTTCATCACAAGAGACTCAATTTGATACTTAGCTAGTCACAATATGATGCAAAGAGTTAACATATTCCCTATGCAACTTCATTTGGCCTCATCGTAGCCGCACATTAATTTTGTTCGATTATGAACACTATTCAAGTCATCAGTATTGATCAAGACCAATATTCAAATTAGCAAGAGAACAGCCACATTCACACACAAAAGAGGTGGCATAATTTTTTCGAAAGGGTCCAAAAATCATTTACAACTAACAAAAAGGAGTCACAAGCTCAATCATCCACAAAATGCAGTATAAAACACAATTATAGCTCAAAACCCAAATATATACACAAAACATAATCACAAAAGGTCACAAAAGGTGGGCCTCACCCCACCACAAATAAAAATCATTTCCTCAAATGTAATCAAAATAATATCCGAAAGTCAAAATAAAGTAAGACAGAGAGGGAGGTAAAGAAGGGTCCTATCTAAACAGTCGCTCCATCTGTCGGGGGATCAATGCCCCGTGCATCACTCTTAACTTGGACATTAGTGCCCGAGTCACCTCAGAAGGAACTGTAATTGTACAAGGGTCAGCCAAGGGTGTATCCGCCAAAGAGGTTTGCACAGCTTCATCAATCATGGCCTCCTCAGTCTCTGTAAGGCCCTCGTAACAAACCTCTTCAAGCATCTCCTCATCTGTTTCAGCCTCAGACTCGGGATCAACTGCCTCCTCAACTCTAACCTCATCTCCAGTGGTAGCCGAAGGCATATCTGGTACATCTCTCCACTATCCCCAAAGTCATGGACATGTCGATATACTTCAGCTGATCCACATCACTGCTCAACGCCGCAACAACGGCCTTTAAAGTTGTCACCTCCTCGGTGGCCCCTTGGCCACGCTCACACACCACTTTCCAAACCGCAAGGGCGTCAATGGTAGTGCTCAATGGTGTCACACCATCAGCTAGGGTAGTTTGAATCATGCCTGGAATAGAGGTATCGAGTCTGACAGTACGACGATCGACAGAGTTGACAAGCTGCCCCATCCGGAGTAATGAAGCCTAAGTGAGCAGGGTCAGGGAGACAGCAGCAGCAGGTCTATGAGGCAGTGCAACAGTAGAAGAACCTGGAGTGTCAAAAGGAACAACACTAGAAGTACCTGAAGGCCTAGGGGTCGGAGTAGGTAAAGATGTCTCTGCAGGTAGTGAGTCTGTGTCCACAACCGGGGAATAGTCCACCAGGGCTGCCTTCTTCTTCTTCTCCACTTGATCCTTTAGATATTATTCCTCAATCCTCTGAATATCGGTAGAGGATGTGGGAATCACTTTCATATCCTTCTTTGCATCTCTAGGAATCCAAGCCCATCTGCACAACTCGGTGATCATTACTGGAAATGGGAGGGAAGTTTGGCGCTGCTTGGCCCGCATGAGCATTTCCTTTGCGATGATCATCCCCAAGTTCAGCCTTGACCCCTTAATGAGGCAACCCAAACAAGCTGCTTTGGCATGGCGGAGAATAAACTCATTTTGGGAGGGCATGATCATGCTGCTGATGAAGCCAAACCAATACCTTGCTACCACGTTGAGGTCCTTCTTATCAATACTTGCCTCAAACTCAAGCCACTTGGGAGTGCAGTCTGATATCAATGGAGCTAACCACTTCTTCATGTTCTCCAGAGTTGTTGTCCTGATCTTGTGGAGACAGTCATCCTAAAGTCTCGTAGTACATTCTAAAACTGCATTGATGGCAGTAAAATCACACAGTACTTTCTTACCCCTGACAACCGCATAGTCAACCAACTTGAATTTAGCTGCCGGCTTCTTCCCTTGTGGTATCAATGTACCGTAAGCACTGTAGAACTCTCGGACCCAACTTGGAATGTACAGGCTACGGGGCTTGGTGAAGAGCTACAATTTATGAGACTTTAGATAGCTCATAATCTCTGGGTACCTATCAATGACCCCATTCGTGGACATACTCTTTTCCTCAATGATTGTCCTCAGCCCCTCAGTCTTTTATCCGTTCATAGTCTTGGGGGAAGGACCCTGTACTGGTGGTGCTAGGACCACTGACTGTGCTCGAACTGGAAAAGAAGTGGTGGTGGGCTGAGGATTTCTGATCGTAGATGGATCGTTCATCTTTTTGGACCGCAACTCTGTCCTCTGTGTTGCTATCAGCTCATCATCATCCGAAGCTACAGTCTGAGGCTCCTGGTGCTCACCCTCACTCTCAGAAGTGGTGAGGTGAGTGGCATAGATCCCATCACTATCGGAGCTGACCTATGGTAACGCAGTTGCCTTCTCTTTTCCTTTGCCTTTCCCACCAGTTGTGGGAAGTTTGGTGGCCTTTCCCCAAGATGCAACTGCATCCTCATTGAGTGTAATCCACTTAGCCTTCTTTCGGGGGGGCATGTTCCTCCCAACAACTTTTGGTCTAGCCATGTCTGCAAAAACATCATAAAAAGTGAGAAACACTTCAAGCAAAATCACAAAAGAACATTTACAGACAGACTCGCCGAACTGGTCGGCGAGTCGCCGAATCACTTTGGCGAGCTAAATCGGGCTCGCCAAAAGGATTGGCTCAAAATTATAAAAAAAAATTGGCATATCGGAGATGAAAGGGCCTTTCAATGAATCGCCGACAGCTTTCAGCGAGTAAGGATTAGCCCTCCAAAAGTTACAATGCAAAAAGGGTTTAGAGGTGCAGACAAAGGGCGATCAAGAATACTTTCGGCAAATTGCCGAGTGCCTTCGGCGACCTTAAACTTTTCGCCGAAAGTTACAGAATCAAACTAATCATTTAGCATGAAATTAATGGCGAGATGGGGAACTTCGGCGAACCATTGAGTGGTTCGGCGAGCTCGACCCAGCTCGCCAAACAGCCCAACCTGCCTACTTTCAACCCGACTTCTCAAATTCAAACCCGCAACCCCCGAAAACAAAATCAAAGCATGCACCCATCAAATTAAAGCAAGGCCCAATACACCCATTACCTCGGGATACTTAGCCTTTTCCCGGTTTTGCCAAATTTGGTCATTTAACGACTTTTGCCCTTAAGAATGATGTCACCCGCTCTAAAATTGGGAAAATTACGTCATTTGGCACAAATATGGATTACTCAGACTTCACCCCCACTAGACCCAACAACATGCAAGCACAACTCCACAAATTCTAACCAATTTTAAGGCACCAAATTATGGGAATTCGACATTAAAGGCATTATGGGCAAAATATACGAATGGCGATCATACAACATAATTAAGATTAGAGAGGCCCAACACACAACACTAAGATAAGATCATTAAAAATGAGTACAAAATTACTAAAAATAAATTCGGGGTTCGGAAAACCAACCTTATATGCCGATTAAACAAGTTTGAAATGCTAGGCGGCAAAGTAATCCACTCCGAACACACAATCAATGACTAAAACAGTCTAAAAATGCAAGAAATATAGAAACTAAAGTGCTGGTGTAAGTTTGGGAAGATTAAAAGTGAGGGAAAATGAAAGAGTTAGAAGTTTAAACCTTAGGCCTTTTAATAACCGTCCAGTTCTCACCCATTCGGCGACATTAGTTCTACTCACCGACCCACTCGGCAACATGCCAAGTGGACACTTACCTCGCCGAGTTTTACAGGACCTCCAGTTAATATGGGGGTCCAAACGGCGGGATAGATCGCGATCACCGACCTGGTCGGCGATTCACCAAGTTGCTCCTGGGCTCGCCGAGTTTTACAGACTCCAATTTAAAATTTTCTTGAGTCCAACGGTGGTCCAAGTCGGGCTCGTAGACCTCTTCGGCGATGCACCGACTGGACTTTTAGCTCGCCAACCTGCACTTTTCAAACAATTACCACACTTTGACCTGCACACTCAACACACCATTATTTCAAACTTACAATGAAAGAAAAAAATAAAACTTGGGTTGCAGCCCAAGCAGCGCCTTAGTTAACGTCGTGGCACGAAGCAAATCCACACTTAAACCTTATTCTTGGGGTTAGCCATAGTATCACTAGGCAAACCCCCTTGCTGTCTCAGGTTCAAATGAGACGAATTATGACCCATTTGGGTCTCCAACTGCTTGATGGATATTGAATGAGAGGTAACAGTTTGGCTAAGGGTTGACATGTCTTCTTTCATTTTCTTTCAAAATCTTGTCAGAACCCTCAACTTTGTTTAGGATACGAGAAAGCATATCCTCAAACTAGCCATCTTTCGAATCCTTTGGCTTTTGGCGCTCATGGGGAGGCACATACCTATACTTCTCCCCATCCTTCCAATTTGGATTACGGACCCTCCATTCTTGATCGCGATCCTTCCAACCTTCATCCCTCTTCCAACCTTGGTTACCACCCTACCTCGGGTAGTTTGAACGATAACCACCACCTTGGTTGGCTAGGAAATTCACCTCTTCATTATACAAGGCCTCAAATTTGGACTCATCCGGATTAGCACACCCGACACCCATGACATTGACAATTTGAGCACCAGCTCCCATGATATTTTTAGACAAAATGTCAAGTTGTGTCATGATCTTGGCCATGTTCTGGTCCCTTTCTTGGTCTTTCTCCATCTGTTCCTTGGTCAATTTAAACGTGAGAGGGGAGATCTGATCTTCATGGGTGTACCACGCCTGGTTTATGGTAGTCATGCCATCCAAGAGTTGAGCCGCTATCACATAAGGTTGCTGCATCAAACCTCCAGGAGAAAGTTGGTCAGCAACACCCTTATTTACCGAATCAAGGCTCCGGTAAAAATACTGCAGCAACACATTGTCAGGCAAGCCATGAGTTGGGCATTGAAGCACCAACTTCTTGAATCGCAGCCAAGTTTCATGAATTTGCTTGCCCTCTAGACACTTGAAGCTCTGAATGCTATCCCGAAGAGTCATCATCTTCAAACAAGGGAAAAATCGCACATTAAATGCGGTGACCAACTCCTCCCATGAAGTTATTGATTCACGTGGCAATTCAGCCAGCCACTTACATGTTTCTCCCATCAAAGAGAATGGAAACAACCTCAACTGGACCGACTCTTGGGATATGTTCTTGAAGGAGAATGGTCCGTATACATCCACGAAGTTTCTAATATGCTCATGGGGATCCTCATGAGCCAAACCACTGAACAACCACTTCAATTGTAAAAGCTGCAACATAGTACTTGTGATGTGGAACACCGCATTCCTTTCGACCGGAGGCAAGCGAATCACACCAATACCATCCATAAGATGGGGGTCATTAGCATTAGGCTCATTGACATTGTTGAGGTTTCTAATGTCATCTTGATGGCCTACTTGCCTGCCATTTCTGTTGTTCACACTCATACTTCCTGTTTCAACACACAAACAAACAAAACTAAACTAAAATTAAGTAAGTACAACTATGACTAACAAGAACAAAATCCAACTTAACCAAAAATTCTCAAGTAACACCATAACCGGCAGCGGCGGCATTTTGATTTCACGTATCATGACACTTCATCTAATACTAAGTGCCAACGATCGTTAGTCAGTAATATAACCCGACTAAGTGAGTTGGGGTCGAATCCCACAAGGAGTGGTACGTATTTGAGAATCGATAGAAAATCATGAATATGTTCAAGTCAATCATAGGTAAAAACATTTACGAATAAAAGCACGATTCAACATTGGGTGACACAAGTGTCAAATAAAAGGGGGTTTTGGTTTCAATTATCAACTACAACAACAAATAATTACGAGAATACCAAGTATACAGATGGGTTCTTGGGATGTGATTGGATTATGGGCTAAGGTAGACAAATGGGTGAATGCAATCAATAGTGAAAAGCTATAAATCAGTGAATAAGCTAGACTTTAGTGGGAATAAACTTTCTCTCAAACAATTTACCCCGAATCAAATTGGTTTCTCATGAACACCAATAAGAAGCAATTAATAACAGCCTACGCTTTAGTCCATTCACTCTCTTGAGCTGAATGTGTGGAAAATAGTTTAGGATTCACTCTCTTGAGTTGAACCCATGACAACCCAATACCCACAGACCATCAAATCAGTAATCTTGTTTTAAAACCTCTCTCTCGAGCAAGCCAAAAATACGAATGTAGAGTTGCATTTGCAACTACAACCCTTTAGATTAAGCCACAATTACTGAATGAAATCACTTTTAAACCGCATTTCCACTATCAATTAATAATACCCAACAGCTAAATCAACCCATAATCACATAATCACACCCCAAGAATTGGAGTTTTAGCTAGACATTTTAAAAAGATAGAAATCGTTACCAAATTCTGTTTCCATCAAATGGGTACGATTAATTTAGTCTTGACAAAGGTCTAAGATGAAGAATATTGAACACCCACTTCCAATTTCTCATGAATGGAAATCTTCAAATCTTCAAAGTAAGGAAATATTGTCTCAAAACTCAGTTCTAAGCTCTCTAACTTGAAAACTGAACAATAATGAAAACTAGATAAAAATTTGATTGAAGGCTTCTTTCTAAACTAAGAATTTAAAAATGTGTTTATAGTCGCCAAAAATGTGTTGCGAAGGACCATTCGGTGCAATAAGTTGGTATCGCCGATCCACTCGGCGATCTGCCCTTTCGTCAGTTCCATCGCCTTTTTGCTTTGGCCTTCAGCAACTTCAGGCTCTATAACTTTGGGCGATATAGCACTGCATCGCAAAACCGTTCGGTGGCTCGCCGACTGCTCTTTTCTATCGCTAACTTGATTTTCTCCTTCAGGGCTTTGCATAGTGAAACATTAGGCAAGACCATGGGCATTCAGTGACTCTCCCAATGGTTTAGGCGATCCTCAGGCCTTCTTTTCTTCGTTCTTTCAGCTGCCTTATTCGTTTTTGCGCATTAGTGTCCACGCTTTGTTCCTCAATCCAAATACCTGAAAATCAAGGATTTACAACAGTTATGAGCACAAAATATGCATTTGAGGACACTAAATCTATTAAAATAAATCCCTCAATGAGTCCAAATCGTCGACTCATCAAGTATCAATACCAAACTCTAGGTCATTCCGGGGCTGTCTCGCCAGTCCATGCCTCGCTCAGCTAAGGAAACTCTCGATAGTGTCCCAGCTCGAGCCAGGAAAGCTCCCTCTAAGTGGCGATGAAAAATAAAAGGACCTTAATGGCCTTCCACATCCGGCCCATCAGACGGTCCCTCTCTAGACCCTTCTTCTTCTCATGTCACAGCTGGCGGTGGACCATCTCAACCTCGAGGGCAATGGAGGGTGGATCTCGAGTCGAGGCGCTAGCATATGAGCTTCCTTATCTCCTCCGGATGGTCGACAGGTCCTCTTCCACACAAGCAACTGATAGTGGGGGCTGAGACTGGGTAGGAGGGGTGTCGTCGGCCTCATCATCTTCCCCTTGTTCCTCATCCACCTCAACAGTTGCTTGACTGCAACCGGCCCCGTTCGTCTTCCATTTCTTTCTTTCTGAGATGGACGCCTGCCTGATCAAAAGGGGATCCATAGGAATAACCTCATCGGTGTCCAAGAGTGGCACCCCCGCCTGCTTGCACATTGATGTCACTAGTCTAGGTAGGAAGAATACCTTATTGTTGCCCTGGTAGAACATTTTCCACTCAGATATGATTTTTGCACCCACGTTTAGTTCAATTCCCTGCATAACCCAAGCCACACTAGAGCCCAGGGAAAGGTCACGTTAGTATGGTAACCCGACAGGCAGATCCTCTCGAAAACTAACTGCAGCCACCTCTTGGCATCCAGTGACCAGTGAGTACTGGTGATGCCCTCAGTAGTAGCCCAGTAAACCCGGTCCCGACGCGTAGCCTCAAATAGTGTATCCTTCAGCTAGCCCAAATCCATCTCCCGCAGCTTGGCCTCGTACTCTACATTATGGACCTCTGGCATCTCGAGCACCTCATTGATGAATTGAGTGCTTAGGGGGATGTCAACTCCTTGGATGCAGATGGTAGGGTGAGGATCCTCCTAGCAAACAATAGATAAAATGGCTTAGAACTCCCTCACCTAGTCGAAGCACGCAGTAGGGGGAGCCTCTGTCAGTGGACCCCAACAAAACTCCATCAGCCGGGCATGGAAGGTGGGCGCTTTCTTTGCTAGGCCCAGCAGGTGGAAACCCCTCTCATACAAGCACTTGGTATTTCGGTGATCGTGGTGCTTCTCCAAACTTGTAGCATCGGGAAACTGGACGAAAGGCAAGTTTTCCTCATTTATTTCACCCATAGTAGACAAGCCTTCAAAAATTCATGAAAACGTACATGTTAGGACTCCATGGGATTAGGCAATACATGGCTAAGGAAAAAGAAAAAAATATAATTGGAGTGATAAGGAGCCACAGCCCCACTGAATCCCGCTACAGCAACCTAAATCCCGTCGCAGTAGGATGAACAAGGCCTCCATAGTGTGATGAAGGCCGCCAGAGCAGCCTTAATCTGAGACAAACTCCATGGAGCGATCATGGCACCCCATCCCCACGAAACCTCATTTTTAACAATTTTTTCATGAGATTAGAGTATCTAACGTACCCTAATACCTAAATATGCAATTATTCTAGCAATATAACCCCTAAATGGTGCATGAATCTGAGTTTTATACCGACAAACTATTCAACTTTCCCCACTCATTTTTGAAGCGTTTCGACCATAATTCCAGGAAATCCTTACGCTCAGAATGTTCTGGAGACGTTGTGAACATAAGGGAAGTGTCCATGCTACGTTTTTCTAGCAAATCAAGCAACCGATTTTCACATTTTTGAAAACTACCCCAAGGCCATTCTAACCGATCATTTAGTGCCATACAAACGTTGTTAAGTAAGTATTGAAGTAAATAGAGTAAGGAGCCCGAACATTACCTTAAGATTGAAGTTCGGAGCGAAGCAACTGAGAAAATTTTTGGAGTTTTTGAGAGAGAAAAAGAGGAAATGGGGAAACCATTTCTCTTTCCCCCTTCTTACTTATTTTGATCCGCCGAAGTGTCCCTACAAGAGCAGTCACGCCTCAGCGGGAACCCTACTGCTATGGTGGGGCTAGGCTATACAATTTGACGCCTCTTTTCATTGTGAGGTGCCGTATTTTCCTAGCTGGTTCCTTGGGTAAAGACCCTTTCATGCGTAAAACTTGAGAACCACTATCTTTCATTGGTTCCGTAATGAGCTTACTCATTAGTTTAGAATTACTCCAAAATGGCTCGTGCTTACTCCTTTGCTTGTCGTTCAAGGACAAATGAGTGGTAAATTGGTATCTATTGTAATGACCCGAACCGTCGTTATTTACGAAAGACAAAACATCGAGAGTATCGGAACCCTACCATCCTGCTAGAGTGGGAGGGATACTGCTAGGGCGGCGGTGCTCCAGCTGGACAAGGAGCGCCAAAGAGGGATAATCGGGGCAGAACTTAAATTACGCGAATTCTTATTTTCTCCTTTTTCCCTAGGTAACAAAAAGAGGCGAGGATCATCCCAGAAACCCTCAAAAGGTTGTTCTAGGCTTGGGAAGGAAGGAGGAAGATATTTCTAGTGGAAGGATGATGATAACTTGCTGATTCCCAAGAAAATCCACAGTCTCGACATCCGAAAGCCAGGATTGGAGCTACAATCCCTCTGTAGCTGCTTAGCGTCCAGGTAGGCTAGGTTTACTCAATTGAATAGTCGTAAATTCATGCTCACTACATAACATAATATTAATTGATGGTAGAATTCATGTTTATGCCTTCGGGAATGGAAAATGGGATGATTGCACATGTACCTAGTTGCTAAATATGATATGTACCGTGGGGAGAAGCCTTGTCTTGTGAACTAGGGTTAGATGATGGTTCAACTTCTAGTTTTGTGTTGTATATGCTTGTTAATGACCCTATTGTATGTGCACATGAATGGGAATAGAGAACATGAATCGAGCCTAATGAGAAGACTAAGAATGGATAAATACATACCATGAAACTGTTACTTGACTGTGTGACTATATGACTGTTTGTTATGGGTGTGATTATGGTTGTGTTTGTACTAATTGGATCAAGTGTCATATTCCAACACATATATTGGATCGGGTGTCACGTTTCGACACACATATTGGATTGGGTGTCACGTTCCGACACATATACACATTGGATTGAGTGTCAGTTCCGAGACATATATATATATATATTGGATCGGGTGTCACGTTCCCACACACTAACACTTTGTGTGTGGGTTCCATGAGAGAACCAATAGTGATTACTACCTTCATGTCTACATGATATGGATATTGGGAATTGGTATGTTGTTCCTAAAATGATAATTGAATTATGCATTCTGTATATGTGTGTTTACTATGTTGTAATTAAATGACTTATATCTTATTTATTGGAATCGACTGTGAATGAGTGGAACCATCGGTATGTGGACTGGTAAGTGGAGGCCGAGGGTCCAGTTGTTACAATTGGCTATTTTAGGGAGGTTGTCCGTGTTCTAAGAAAGGAGAGTAGGGTAGTGTTCATTGTCCAAACAGTAGTTAGGTCCTACTTGGAAAGGGGAATTCTTGTCAGAAATGGTTAGCGAGCCTTTATATAATATACTATGTGGTAAAAGGCTGAATTGGGACGATAAAGAAGCAAGGGTACATCGTGAGTGGTTAGTCGGACTGGTAGTGGTTGTATTTGGGAACTCTTCTATGAGATAGAATTCCTAAGCTATGATAAAAAGCCGAGGGAGTAGGGTAACAGTGACGAGGGTTAGAGTCAAGTGTACTAGTATGTTTTGGGTATTCGGGTATGGTAAACCCGGAGTCTATAGGTTGAGGGATGTACTTTGATAATTCATGTTTCCTGCTGGCTGATTACTTTATATTATGCGGTAGGTATTGGGTTGACCAATGATTCCTACATGTACTTATGGTTTGTACTGATGCTACTCTTGTTATGCCTTTTAGGCATAGTCTAATTGCAGGGTTAGTGATATTTCATAGGTGAAGACGAAGACAATCTCCAACAACATCTACTCTACCTTCTTTGTGGTAGGAGTTGTGTCACTAGTTACAGAAATTTATACCTTGGATTCTTAGAAGCTTTTGTACCTGTTTAGACTAGATCCCTAGGGGTGTTAATTATTTTAAACAATTTAATTGTGGATATTTTTAAAAAGCTGTATTATGTAAAAATACCATACATTTTATTTTATCTTCAGTTTTCAAAAATCTTCCGCATGTTTTTAACCATTGGAAATCGAGGGTTCTCCTACTTAGGTGTTAGAGTAAGTGCCCACATGGCTCGCTGGGTTGGGTCGTGACAGTGACAAACTTGGTAATCAGAGCACAATGTTTAGTAAGGTCCTAGGAAGTCTCATAAGCCATGTAAAGTAGTGTCTTGTTCATGAGTGTGAAGCACACCACATTTATGAATTATAGGATATAAGATGTTTAGGAAACTCCACTTCTTTCATTACTCAAAAGTTGTACGATAGAGTATAACTATATAATGTCTCTCTCCTAATCCTTATCTGATGCTCTACAGGATATGGCCACTTAAAGGGCATATGTGTGACGACCCAGGGGTACACCCCGGATGCAACACGGTGTGCTCGACCTCGAAGGGGTCTTATACAAGCCTCATAGCATTCTTGAACATAAGAACATAGAAAAATGGAGAAGAATTAAAAACTTTCTTTACAATCGAAGACATTTTCATAAAAAAAACAAGCGGAAGACTTTCTAGACTTCGTATACTATGTCTCAAACCATCTAATACTTTGAATACAACATTGGGACTTAGCCCATACAAAAGCCTTCACATAACTAAAACACATAAAGGGAACATAATGGGTTTTGTCCTCGAAACTATGAGGCCTCACCAAGTCTTTATCTTCAAGCACCTTAGAAACCTACTCCTCAAGTATAGAACACCAATATCTCCAAACCCTACACTTTGGTAAAAAGGGAGAAGAAATATGAGTTAGCATTTTAGATGTACTAAGTATGGAAGCCATGCAAAAACATGCTTAAAACGGATATTTATTTGGAAGTCATGCTTTCATGCCATTTTGGTAAAACTTCATGAACATTGATAAAAGAGGCATAATATTCAACCACAACCAACATACAAGTCATTTAAACCACATTAGAACATACTCACATATAAACCTTTACCTTCACATTAAGCCTTCACCTCAAGTAACCCTCAAGCTATACTTTGTGCAATGTATGGATAGCGTCCCATACCACCATCCACATCAAAGTGCCACCTTAAGGTCACCAAAAGTGAAATTACCATTCAACCTTTCCATCTTTAAACCATTCACATGCATAAGAGACGTAAACATTACATAAGCCATATCAACACATAAAGACCATCACCTAAGACAACTCTAAGTCATACTTGTGCAATGTGCAAGTAGCATCCCATACTACTGCTCACACTAAGTACTCCTTAAAGCCACCATAGACAAGGCACATTCATATTCATTAAGTCATGACAAGAAAGTAACTCATAATACAATCCAAGTATAGCATGCATCTTTACATTAAACATATAAGCATTTAAGTCACCCATTCTTCATTAGCTTCACTAAGAATACCTTCATTCATAAGACATTAAGCTAACATTCTTCATTAACATCATCATAAGAGCACATTCATTTCATTTAACATTATAAAGGAACACACCATGACCTCTCTCAAAGCCTACTTGTGCAATGCGTAGATGGAGTCCCATACCACCACCCACACTAGGTAGTGAATTCTAAAGAAGCCATAGTTCATTAACATAATTGTGGGGGTAAGCCTTAACCGACATAGACCATGTGAGCAATTCATGGAATCCCAGTGTCACCCTCACCGGATAAGGGATTCCTACTTGCCTAAGATAGGACCATCGTTTTCATAGCTTAAGTGGATCCACTAGCTAGACCTATGTGGGCACATAGTTATGGGATAGGGAGATTGCTACTAGATACCTCGCCTCAACTCACGCAAGGGAATCCATCTCAAGAGATTGCTACTAGAAACCCTGCCTCAACTCACGTGAGGGCTTCTATCTCATTTCAAATCCACTCGGTGCTTGGCATTATTCCCCGCGGAGTACTTGACATTCATTACATTATTTCATTATGGGATAAGAGACTATTACTAGATACCCCGTCTCAACTCACGATTGAGTATCCATCTCAAACCCAACATTCATTCATTGGAAAGCTCATAGATTCAAAGATGAGAATAGTCTTTCACCTAAGAACCCACTTATTGTGAGAAAGTCCTTTCACAACAAGTCATTATCATTCATTAGAGTACAATTGAGAATAGCCTTTCAATAAGTACTTCATCATTAAAATTATCATTAAACTTCATTCATTCTTCATTCATGAGTGTGTGTATATGTGAGAATAACCTTTCACATATAGCCTCTTCATTCATAGGTGTTAATTGAGAAATAACATTCAATCATAACACACTTTCATTCTAAACATGATCATTACACATTCGTTGAAATCACACACACATGCATCACTTCATAATCATACATAGTAATTAAACACCTCCACCTTTCAAGTGGATCAACATCTCTAGCACAATTCTATTTCAACATGAAATTAGGTCATAACTTGCCCTTTCAAGGTCATGAACAAAAGTCCCCAACACACCAACAATTTACTACAATTAAGGCATGTGTAATGATACAATTAACAATCTAAATCAATCTAGGCATAATCCATCAACATTCATTCATGACCAACAAACCCACTTCATAAGGCACAATTTAGGAATTTAGAGAATTCATGGTTTCATAGAGTATTTTCATCATAAATAATCAATGAAACAGTAATACAATCGTAATTTTTCATTAGAAACCTTTTGAAAATGATTGATGAAAGAACCCATGAGATTGAGTAAAACCCTAGATTTTTCATACTTTGAAATAACCTTTGAATTGACTCCTTGAATGAAATGTTAGACAAGGATCAGAACTACCATACCTTTACTAAGAATCCCCAAGCAATTTGAGGAAGAACCACCTTGGAATCACCAAACCCTAGCTTCAATGACTCCCTTCTTCTTCTTCTCTAATGGAGGATTTCTAGTGAGAGAAATATTTGAGAGGAGATGGATTTCTTTTAATTCTATGTGGAGTGACTAAATTGAAGGGATTCAAGTCTAAAAAGGGTTATATAATTGCTAGGAAAGGAATAGAATAAGGTGGACTCAACTTTGGAAAAGGACTAAGGACACTTAAAGTTCCAACTTAAAATTTCACCCCTTGCCCATTTGAGCTCGCCCTTTGGACCCTTAGGCTCGCCAAGGGCACTAGGCGACTTCCCAAGTGCACCCTTGGCTCGCCAAAATTTCCAGTGAGCTCATAAATGGGGCAGTAACCTAAGCGATCTAGGGGGAGAGATGGGTGACACGCCAAGTCGGTTGGTGAGCTAGGAGTTAGCTCACCCTTTGGTCCAGCACCTAGGCCAAGGGGGAAGTCCACTAGGCGAGAACAAGAGCCCAAGGGTGACTCGCTCAGTCACGTGGGAGACCAAGCATCCCCCATCGCCAAAAGGTCCACCAAAGAACAATGGTTCTTTCACTCAAACATACTAGCGTAGGCCCTTGCTTGCACCCTAGGCTTCTTCCTTGCTCACATAAGGTCTAAAACATCCTAGACATCAACTTAAGGTCACACTAACCCAAATGTTAAGGCTCTAGTTCAACCTATAATTTGCCAAGTTGTTACAATATGTTAGAAGTAATGTGGGAGAGAATGCGAATCAAGATGCTTCTTCTCAAGTTTCGGTCGACCCTTTTGCCGAGCAAGTTTCTAATACAAAGTTTAAGGCTGTTTTTCAAGTGTTGGCTCAAGACATTCTGGCCCAAGACAAAAGGGAGGTTGCACTCCTCGTGAACCCAAATATGTGTACGACGACAACTAGAATGAGGGATTCACTAGGATGAATCCTACAGATTTTCATGGTTCTAAGATTGAGGAAGACCCTCAATAGTTCATTGATGATGTTTACAAGGTTTTGATGATCATGGGAGTGACGTCGGTGGAAAAGGTAGAATTGGCCACTTATCAACTTAAGGGTGTTGCTCAAATATGGTTCAACCAATGGAAATAGGGGAGAACAGAATATGAGGGTCCTCTAGATTGAGAAAAATTCAAAGTTGTGTTCCTTCATAGGTTCTTTCCCCTTGACATGAGGGAGGCAAATGTGCTGGAATTTATTAACCTTCATCAAGGAAGTATGAGTGTGAAAGAATACACTTTGACGTTCACATAATTATCTTGATATGCTCCTACTATGTTTGTCGATCCTAGGGCAAGGATGAGTAAGTTCATTTTAGGAGTGTCCGAGATGGTGGTTAAGGAATGTTGTACCGCTATGCTTGTCAATGATATGTACATTTCTGGCCTCATGGTTCATGTGTAACAAACTGAAGTGGAGAACCTTAAGGAAAATTCTAGAAAGGCAAAGAGGGCCAAAATCGGTGATGGTAATTTCTAACATTCAAGGTCCAATGGACATAGTCGTTCTAAGTTCCGACAAATGTTTTCCGGTCAAGGTTCCTCCAATGCTCCTTCTAAGTTCAACAAAGATATGGTATATAACCCTAAGCCTCAAAAAGGGGATGGTGGTGGATCTTCAATGCCTACTTGTGCCAAGTGGAAAGAAATATAAGGGTAGGTGTCTAATAGTTTCCAATGCTTATTTTGGTTGTAGTAAGATGGACCACAAGATAAGAGATTTTTGTTTAGTTGCTAAGAATGATGGAGATATTCATCAAAGGGCTCAACCTAACCCTTCATCCAGTGCAAGTGGGGTCAGAAGCAAAACTGGTTACATGCACTTCAGACTCGTCATGATCAGGAGGGTTCTCCCAATGTGGTTACCGGTATGTTGAAAGTCTTTCAACTTGATGTTTATGATTTACTTGACCCTGGTGCTACCTTGTATTTTGTGATGCCATATGTGGCTTGAGGTTTGATATTCTTCCAGACGTGTTGTTAGATCATTTTTATGTCTCTACTCCTTTTGGTGATTCTGTTGTGGCTAAGTCTATTTGAGGAGTGAAGATGAGCATACAGATCATTTGAGAATTGTGTTGCAAGTCCTCAAGGACCAACAACTCTTTGCAAAGTTTAGCAAATGTGAGTTTTGGCTAAGGTCTGTGGCTTTTCTTGGGCATGTTATTTCCAGTAAGGGCATTGAGGTAGATCCTACGAAGATAGATGCGGTTAAAAGTTGTCCTAGACCTCTATCCCCTTTGGATATTAGGAGTTTCTTGGGTTTAGCCGGTTACTATAAAAGGTTTGTTGAAGGGTTTTCTTCAATTGCTTCTCCATTGACGACATTGACTCAAATGAAGGCTAAGTTCATCTGATCTGAAGCGTGTGAAAAGAGTTTCCAAGAATTGAAAGATAGACATACTTCCGCTCAGGTTTTAACATTATCAGAAGGGACACATGGTTTTGTGGTTTATTGTGATGCCTTAAGAATTGGGCTAGGATGTGTCCTTATGCAAAATGGAAAGGTTATTGCCTATGCTTCACGGCAACTTAAGATACATGAGAAGAATTATCATACCCATGAACTCGAGCTAGCGGCGGTTGCTTTTGCCTTAAAGATTATGAGGCATTACTTGTATGGTATTCATATAGACGCTTTTACCGACCATAAAAGTTTGTAATATGTGTTTTATCAGAAGGATCTAAATCTTCGCCAAAGGAGGTGGCTTGAATCACTGAAGGAAGGATTATGACATGAGTGTTCTCTATCATCTGGCTAAGGCGAATGTAGTGGAGGATACCCTTAGTCGATTATCGATGGGTAGTGTTTCTCATATTGAGAATGATAGAAATGAGTTGGTTCAAGATGTTCATAGATTGGCCCGTTTGGGTGTTCGGTTAGTTAACTCTACCAAGGGTGGTGTTATGGCTCACAATGGTTCAGAATCATCTTTTGTGGCTGATGTGAAGGCCAAGCAAGGTCTTGATCCCATTTTGGTTGAATTGAAGGAAACAATGCTTAAAAAGTCCGTTGAGGCTTTCTCCAAAGGGGGAGATGGTGAGCTTCGATATCAAGGTCATTTGTGTGTTCCTAATGTAGATGACTTGAGAGAACATATCTTGTCAGAAGCTCATAGTTCTCACTTTTCCATTCACCTGGGAGCAACCAAGATGTACTGTGACTTGCGGGAGGTCTATTGGTGGAATGGGATGAATAAGGATATTGCGAAATTTGTGGCTAAGTGTCCTAATTGTCAACAAGTTAAAGTTTAGCATCAAAGCAGGGAGGTTTATCTCAAGATATTAGTATTCTTACTTGGAAGTGGGAAGATTTTAACAAGGACTTCATTGTTAGTCTGTGTAACACCCCGGGAATGAGGAGGTTGAACTAGAGCTTTAACGTGAGGGTTAACGTCAATGGTTAAGGGGTTTAATGGTTAAACGTCAAGTTATGTTCTAGAACCCGTAGTTTAGAAGACCTTCTAAGGTTTGGTTGAGGGATTTCAAGGTCAAGTGCCAAGCCAAAAGGGGCAAGCCTAAGCCAAAGGCCAAGGCTGCCCCAAGCTTGGCCAAACACTTCCCAAGTACCACAACCACCTTCACAACCAGTGGTCTTGACCACGGTCCATGAAGGGGCTCGTGAAGGTCCCTTAGGCATGTGGGAAGCAAGGACTTGAGACCTACCCACTTCCTTGGAACCACATCCATCACCACGACTCGTGGGAGGTCTCGTGGTCTTGCCCTGGCATTGTGGAGGCCAAGGTCCCAAGCCATAGCTACTTCCTATGACCCACGACCATCACCATGACTCTTGGTCTTGACCACAGATCATTGGAGGTCTCGTGGTCTTGCACCATTGGCATTGTGGAGGCCAAGGTCCCAAGCCATAGCTACTGCCTAGGAACCACGACTCGTGGTCTTGACCACGGATCGTGGGAGGTCTCGTGGTCTTGCCTTAGGCTCATGAATGTTTTCTAATTTGAGGAGGCTCACTGGTCAAGGGACCATGGGCACCACCACGAGCCGTGGTGCGCTTGACGAGCTGTGAAAGAGGGCGTGGTCCTTGGGACGGGTTGCCTAGTTGAGGGTCATTTGGTAATTTCCAAATCAATTAGTTATTTTATAGGGTCGTTTTTAATTGTTTATTTCACATATATAAATGGTTTTAACTCTTTAAACACCTATTTTACTCCATTATTCTCAAATACCCAAATCAAAACCCCAAAGTTCTTCCCTGTCAATATTTCTCTCTCTAGAAACCTCCATTGAAGAAGAAGAAGGAGTGGAGGCTAGGGCTTGAAGAACCATAATGTTTCTTCTCAAATTTTGAGGAAAACTCTATTAAGATGTATTAGTCTTCATCCTTGATTAAGTTTTATTCAAGGAGCCCTATCAAAAGATGATTTCAAGTTTCCAAAATCCCCCCAAAACCTAAGGTTTTCAATCCAAGCATGGGTTCAATTCCAAAACATTTTAAAAAGTTTATACAGGATGATTTATGATGGAATTGATGAATTATGATGATTTCCCCTATGAACCCATGTTTTCCCCAAAATACTAAATTGGAAGTTTGTGATTTGGGTTGATTGATTATGGGATCTTGTTGAATTGCTTATGTCTATAGTTAATTAGTTATTGAATCATGATATTTCCCTTATCTAATTTAGTATTCTAGATGTTTGGGTTTAGATTGATTCATAGCCTTGGAGGGCAATTTCATGAAGGATTTATATATTATTATGATGTGAAGTATGTGTGTGATCTCAATGAAAATGTTATGATCATGTCTAGAATGAAATTGTGTTATTATTGAAGGGTTATTCACAATTTGACACTTATGAATGATGATGATAGAATGTGAAGGTTTACTTCGATGTAATGTTGTATCTTGAATTGGTAGGCTTATGCATCCTCTTCTTGTATAAATGAAAGTAATAAGAATGATTGTATATTGAATTGGTCGGCTTAGGCATCCTCTTCTTGTGTAATGAATGTATCTTAACTTAATGAACATGGAATCGGTAGACCTAATGTTGGTAGCCCTTTCATAAATTAATGATGAAGTATTCTAGGAATTGTATTGAATCGGTAGACCTAAGAGTAGTGGCCCTTCATGATGAGTCTAGGAACTAATGTAATGATGAACCTTGAATCGATAGACCTAATGGTGGTGGTCGTTCTTGAGGATTCAATGAGCTATCCTTATAATGTACCTTGAATCGGTAGACCTAATGGTGGTGGCCCTTTCATGTGTAAATTTACCTTGAGTCGGTATACCTAATGGTGGTAGCCCTCATAAGTATAATAATGTTAATGAAAATGAACTACTCTATGGGAATGAAGACTAAGTACCGAGTGGATACGGTAAGATGGAGGCTCTCCTTAGGTTAGGCCGAGTATCTATGAACATCTTTCTTATCCCATAACTTTGTGCTCACATAGGATATTAGCTAGTGGATCCATAACTTTGTGCTCACATAGGATATTAGGCAAGTAAACCAACTCTTACGATGTGGGATAGTATATCAGATTCGATGTTAAGCTCTCATGGTCTATGTCGGTCGATGCTTATTCCCGTCATATGAGATGTGCACTATGGTTTTTCAAGAGGTTCTATAAAGTGTGGGTGGTATTATGGGATGCCATTCTTGCATTGCACGAGTAGGCTTTGAGAGGGCTATGGCGAGTTCTCTAATGTCTTAATGACTAATATTAATGTGCTCTTAATGAAGCTAATGAAGAATGCTTACTTAAATGCTTAATGTAATGATGCATGCTTAACTTGGATTGTATTATGAGTTACCATACTTGTTATGACTTCATAAATGTTTATATTCCTTAGGTATGAGTATTGTCCATAGATGAAAAGGAAGAAAGGTAAATTCATCTAAGGTGACCTCAAAGTTGTACTTAGTGGGAATAGTAGTATGGGATGCTATTCTGACATTGCACAAATATAGATTAGCGTTGCTTGAGTTGAACGTTCTAATGTGATGAAATGACTTGTATGATGATTATGCTTGAATATTATGCCTCTTATACTTATGTTTATGACATTTCTCAAAATTGGCATTTAGCATGATTTTCAAATAAAATGTCCTTTTTAAGCATGGTTTTTGCATGGCTATCATACTTAGTACATTAAATGTGCTAACCCATATTTCTTCTATTTTTACTACAAAGTGCAGGTTCCGGCATTTGAGTTGATTCTCTCTAGTTCAAGGGTTTGAATTGAGTTCTTCCAAGGCTAGTGGTATGTCCTCATGGATTCAAGGACAAGTGCTTTACTGATGTCTCTTTTCTTCATTCTACTAGACAATTATTAAACTTTCTATTGTAAGGGCCGTGACCCTAGTTTAGACTCAAGATGTTTTTAGATGGCCATGTGAGACAATATCTAGACTTTTGCGATTTTAAATGATATTTCGATTGTATGGATTTAAAGAAAAGTTTTAAATTCCGTACTATTTCATATCTCTTATGTTATGAATTATATGAGGCTTGTATGAGGAACTTCAGAGTCTTATACACCATGTCACGTCAGGGGAGTAGGATCGGGTCATGACAAACATGGTATTAAAACTGTCATACCCCGAGCCTACACCATGGACGTGGCCAGCACAAGAGAACCATTAGTGGCCCCAACCGAATTCTTAGCTTGGCTTACTTACTCAGGGGAAGACTTTACCGAAGATAAATACTTATAAAACAAGTAAACTGAACTGCTCAAAATATGACTTAGAATGTAATAAATAACATTCACTGCCAAAGTGGTAACTCAAGTCTCAACTTAACTGAAAAAGGGAAAGTAAAGACTCGTGAACTAACATATCTAACTCTGTCTATGAAGTCTCTAACCAATTGAGATGGACGTGGGGACAAGACCCACGACATCCTAATGAACTAAAATACTGAAAGCAATAAAAAGGATCTTTCGGAAACTAGGAAACTCACCAACTGACTTTGAGTGCTCAACTGGATCAACGAGGCGCTGGATGCTGATCTTGATTACCTACGTCTGCATTATAATAAGATACATGCCAATTGGGATCAGTACATTGAATGTACGAGTATGCGAGTTGGAATGCTAAACATAACTGAAGCTTGAAAAGAATCTGAAAGAAACACTTACCTTGGCTTTACTCAACTCCTAAATAACTTAACTCAATATAAAGCAATAAAACACATGCAATATGTAGAAAGCCTTTAAAATAGTAGAAAACAACTTAGTTCGTTAACGAAAATGCAATAACAAACTCAACTTTACTCATATAATAAAGTAATATAGTTCTGTGGGAGTTTCTCTAACTGACAACCACCACTATGAGCCTAAGTGGTGATACAACGTCTTGCCCACGCTGCCAGAACTGTCCTATACTTCGCCGTCATATAGAACGTTTAACTAACTAGATCCACTAGTCTATGTTAAAAGCATCTTAAGGAGTCATCTAAAAAGTATGATCCTTTACTACCCATGATGGCTACATGGTTTATGGAGACGTGAGTTATCTGAGCTCAAGCTCGTCCACATGTCGGTGCTCAATACCACTTTAAAAATATACTTTAACTCATATGTTTGTAAAAACAAAACTTTTTCTTTGGTTTGAGATAATTACTCAAAAACTTAGCTTAAAAGCTCTCTTGGAAATCTCAGTTTCCTTTCTTGCTCAAATGTGAAAACATTTTAACTTTTGGGAATACTTAGTTCCCGAATAATCTTTGAAGAATGAACATTACTCTTACTCTTTACTGAAAACTAGCTCAAAGGCTCTTTTGGAAATCTCAGTTTTCTCTCTTGTTTAAATGTGAAAACATTTACTCTTTGGGAATACATAGTCCCGATATACTCTTTTGAAGAAATGCACTTCAAACTTTACTCTTAACTCAACTCAAAACTCAAGTCTTAAAGCAAAGTTAAAACATTTGTAAAAGTCTTTTGGAAAACTTTATAAACTTCTCTTAACTTGACTCCTGACTTCTCCTGACTTGACTCTTAACTTCTGTTGACTTGGCTCTTAACTTCTCTTTACTTGCTCTTAACTTCTCTTGACTTGACTCTTAACTTTACTTGAATTGAATTATGGATTCAAGGATTATGATTTGTGATAGGAAAAAATTTATGATGTTTAGGAATGCTTTTAGATAGCTAAACATGAGAAAAGATAAAAAAAAATCACTGGATGGGTCCATGACACGGAGGTGTATTTCAATTTTGGTCGTGAAAATACTTTTTGAGGCAGAGAGGTCCGTGTCCTCGCCGTGACGCAAAGGGAAATATTACACTTCTGGGGAACAAATCCGCGTCGCGGACCTGGAACCCAGTTTCTGCCCGACTTGTTCCTTCTTCGTTTTCTAACCCTAATTCACCTAAACTTGGTTCTTTTTCTCAAATTCTCTTTAGATTCAGATACCCAATATATATATACACAAGAATCTAACTCAAACAACTCAAGGAAACAACATTTTAACCTCAAGGAACTCCTCAATCTCAACCTAACTCAAGAACGAAAACCAATTTCAAGAACACCATTCAATATTCATGAACTTTCAACTTTCTAGAATAAATATCGTAGAAATAAACATGCTTGGCGCGTGAGTGAACAAACACAACGCTATGAAAGACTCACATACCTCTTTAGGGATCAACCCTTGTCGAAATCAACAAGTTAAACCTTCAAGAACGACGAACTTTGCTCTTTCTCCTCTTTTCTCCTCTTGCATTCTTTCTCCAAAAATCCTAGCGTAAATTTTCAATTGTCTAAAATGAACCAATTCAGTTCAGACCCCAATTTAATTGCTAAAAACGAATAAACTTAATTGGGTGGTGAAAAGACCATAATGCCCTTCTAAAATCTAGATTGAACTTTCCTTATTTGAATAGCCTAACTTCCAATTAGCATAACTCACTCATACGAACTCGGAATCGCGCAAAATCGGTGGCGTTGGAAAGATTATTCTAAGATCTTTCATACGGTATCTGAAACACACCTAACGCATCCCGAGCTAGGACTTATGGTCATTTGAAGTTGACTAAAACTCATCCTTAACTTAACTTAAACAAATTTCCAGATTTTTATTATTTCCAAAAAAAATCACTCTTTCTAATTTTAGCTCTTTCTAGTTCTTTCAATTTGCAAGATGTTACAATATCTCCCCCTTGGAAACATTCATCCTCGAATGAGATTACTCTTAGTAGGCTAAGGGTGTAACATTAACATTCAGCTCAAACACCCAGCAAGCAATGCAATTACAACATGCAAATATTATAAATAAAAGCCAAGAAAAGGATTAGTACCTTAATTTGGAACTTCTCCGAATTCGAAGAGATGTGGATATCTCTTCTTCATATCTTCCTCATCTTCCCAAGTAGCTTCCTCAACAAACTGGTTCCTCCACAAAACTTTGATTGATACTACTTCCTTAGTCCCCAACTTGCGACTTAGAATCTGAACCGGAATCTCTTCATAAGATAAGCTATCCTTGATCCCAATATCTTCAGTTGGTATGATAAGTGAAGGATCTCCCATGCACTTCTTCAACATGGAAATATGAAATACTGGATGAACCGCTGCTAACTCTTATGGTAGCTCTAACTCATAAGCTACATTGCCAATCCTCTTGGATATACTATAAGGCCAATATACCGGGGACTGAGCTTCCCCTTCTTACCAAATCTCATATCACCCTTCCTGGGTGAAACTTTGAAGTAAACTCAATCATCTACTTCAACTCTAACTCCCTCCTCCTACCATCAGTGTAGGATTTCTGAAGACTTTGTGCTATTTTCAATCTCTCTTGAATAACTTTCACTTTCTCCATAGCTTGATAAATTAAGTGTGGTCCTATTAACCCAGCTTCACCAACTTCAAACCATTCAATAGGAGATCTGCATCTTCTCCCATAAAGAGCTTCATAAGGATCCATCTGGATGCTAGAATGGTAAATATTATTGTAAGCAACTCAATGAGAGGTAGGTGATCATCCCAATTGCCCTAGAAATCAATCACACAATCCACCTTGATATCTCAAAACACTATCTCCCCCTTGTTCAAAAGCCATCACTTTTTGCTTATGAACACTTGCCTTAATTCAAGAAATAAAAGAGCTTGGTCTTTCTTATCTTTTACTTCTGACACTAATGATGATTCAGACCCATTCATCACCACTAGTCCTCCTTCTATGAAATCCATTAGTCGAACTCCTAACCTTTCAAGTCTATGCACCTCTTTTGCTAACTTTTTCTTATCTTCCTCAAAATGGGTGGTACTACCCATAAACAACTTGCTCAAGGCGTCAGCAACAACATTAGCCTTACCTGGGTGATAAAGAATACTCATGTCACAATCTTTGAGTAACTCTAACCACCTTCTCTATATGAGATTAAGCTCTTTCTAACTAAACACATACTGAAGACTCTTGTGATCGGTGAGCACATCCCATGAACACCATAAAGATAATGACGCCATATTTTCAAAGAAAATACTACGGCAGTCAACTCTAAGTCATGGGTTGGGTAATTTTTCTCATGAAATTTCAACTGTCTGGAGGCATAAGCTATAACTTTGCCATTCTGCATTAACACACACCCAAACCAACTCTAGATGCATCGTAATACACCAGAAAACATTGAGTACCTTTTGGTAAAGTCAATACTGGTGCAGTAGTCAATTTCCTTTTCAATTCCTAAAAGCTTTTCTCTTACTGCTTATTGAGTCAACTTAGTCAAAGGGGATGAAATAGATGATAACCCCTCTACAAACCGTCTATAATAGCCAGCCAAACCCAAGAAACTTCTAATGTTATTTGGAGTGGTGGGTCTAGGCCAATTCTACACTGCCTCAATTTTTCGAGTATCAACTTTAATTCCCTCTCCAGACACAATGTGGCCTAAGAATGCCACAGACTCAAGCCAAAACTCACACTTGGAAACTTGGCATACAACTCTCTATCTTTTAAAGTCTGGAGAACTATTCTAAGATGACTAGCATGATCTTCTTCATTACTCGAATAGATTATTATGTCATCAATGAAGACGATAACAAACACATCTAAATATGGTTTGAATACCCTATTCATAAGGTCCATGAATGCTGCAAGCGCATTGGTCAAACCAAAGGACATGACCAAAAACTCATAATGGCCATAACGGGTTTTGAAAGCTGTCTTTGGAATATCACATTCCCTTACTCTTAACTGATGGTAGCCAGATCTGAGGTCCATCTTAGAGAATCAAGTGGCACCCTGATGTTGATAAAAAAGGTCATCAATCCTTGGAAGATGATACTTATTCTTGATGGTAACCTTGTTCAACTGATGCTAATCTATACATATCCTAAGAGAACCATCTTTCTTCCTCACAAATGGGACCGGAGCGCCCTAAGGTGAGATACTTGGTCGAACGAAACGTCTCTCTAAAAGATCATTCAACTGATCTTTAAGATCTTTCAACTCTGATGGTGCCATTCTATATGGCGGAATAGAGAGAGGACGAGTATCTGGAATAATGTCTATACCGAAATCTATTTCTCTCTCAGGAGGGACTCCAGGAAGATGATCAAGAAAGACTTCTGGAAACTCTCTTACTACTGAAACTGACTGAATATGTGGTATTTCAACACTAAAGTTATTAACTCGAACTAAGTGATAGACACACCCCTTGGTAACTAACTTTCTCGCCTTGAGGTATGAAAAAAAATGACCCTTAGGCATTGTTGAACTACTCTTCAACTCTATAACTGATTCACTAGAAACTGGAACTTGACTACTCGAGTTTTACAATCTATTAATGCATAACAGGCATGAAGCCAGTCCATACCTAGAATGACATTAAACTCTACCATGTCTATCTCAACTAAATCAGCCATGATACTCTTGTGATTGACGGAAATGAAACAATCACGATAGACTCTTTCTGCTAGAATAGACTCATCGTCAGGTGTAGAAACACCGAAGGCTCAAGAAGTTGCTCAGGAAGAACATAAAAATTGAAGACTTGGATCATACCAGTGTCAACATCTGGCGAATCCTCTTGCTCTTGGCGACTAGCGATAGCATAAAGATGGTTTCCTTCTCTACCAACTCCTGAAGTAGCTCATCTAGATGAAGCTCTATCTGGTGGAGAAACTAAAGAAGACTAGGCTCTATTGCCCCCATTACCATTACTCTGTTATGAGAATTCTGACTATTGTACTCACATTTGTTCCTTGGTGCAGGTGAACTAGCAGATGATGGAGCAGGTCATTTCTGCTTATGTTGGAGAGAAAATCGGTTCACATTACTCTTTTGCTATCCGGATTCATTCCCTGATGTCTTAGCCCTCTTATTCTCAAACTCTACTCTATCCTTCAGCTGGTCCTTCTCAACATGTTGCACATGGATCATCAGCCTTGCTATGCCCATGTAACCTATTAGCATGGCTGCCTTACTTTCCTTACTTGACAGATGAGTCAACCCAACTACGAATCCTGTTCCATATGTCAGCAACCATCTATTTACTTCTCTTAGCTCACGAGGAAAGAAACGCCTCATGAAGGCACTCTCGACCATAGGCCAGCTCAAAATCGATTACGCATAAGCACGAGTAGAAAGAAACTTTATAGAGATTAACTCTATCACACGAAATGAATATGAAAGAAGTGAAATATTTCCTAAATGTTGCAGCCTCCTACTTAAAGATGTGGCGCGCTTCACACCGATAACTAGGACTCTACAGACACGGCTTTATAGACTCCTTTGGACTCTTTAACTATGTGCTTTGATACCAAGTTTGTCACACCCCGAGCCCACTCCCTGGACGTGGCCGGCACTCAAAAACCATTGCTGGCCCAAAGCGAACCCTTGGCCTGACTTACTTACTCAGCGGAAGACTTTACCGAAGATAAATACTTTTAAAAACAGTAAACTGAACTGCTCAAAATATAACTTAGAATGTAATAAATAACATTCACTGCCAAAGTGGCAACTCAAGTTTCAACTTAACTGAAAAGGGAAAGTAAAGACTCATGAACTAACATCACTAACTCTGTTTATGAAGCCTCTAAACAATTGAGATGGATGTTGGGAAAAGACCCACGACATCCTAATGAACTAAAATACTGAAAGCAATAAAAAAGATCTTCCGGAAAACTAGGAGGCTCACCAACTGACTCTAAGTGCTCAACTGGATCAATGAGGCCCTAGATGATGATCCTAATTACCTACGTCTACATCATAATAAGATGCAGGCCAACTGGTATCAATACATTGAATGTAGGAGTATGCGAGTTGGAATGCTAAACATAACTTAAGCTTGAAAAGAATTTGAAAGAAAGACTTACCTTGGCTTTACTCAACTCCTGAATAGCTTAACTTAATATAAACCAATAAAACACATGCAATATATAGAAAGCCTTTAAAACAGTAGAAAACAACTTAGTTCGTTAAAGAAAATGCAATAACAAACTCAACTTTACTCATATAATAAAGTAATATAGTTCTGCGGCAGTTTCTCTAACCGACAACCATCACTAGGAGCCTAAGTGGTGATACAACGTCTTGCCCATGCTGCCAGAACTGTCCTATACTTCGCCATCATATAGAACGCTTAACTAAGTGGATCCACTAGTTTATGCTAAAAGCATCTTAAGGAGTCATCTAAAAAGTATGATCCTTTACTACTCGTAATGGCTACATGGTTTATGGAGACGTGAGTTATCTGAACTCAAGCTCGTCCACATATCAGTGCTCAATACTACTTCAGAAATATACTTTAACTCATATGCTTGTAAAAACAAAACTCTTTCTTTGGTTTGAGATAATTACTCAAAAACTTAGCTTAAAAGCTCTCTTGGAAATCTCAGTTTTCTTTCTTGCTCAACTGTGAAAATATTTTAACTTTTGGTAATACTTAGTTCCCGAATAATCTTTGAAGAATGAAATCTACTCTTACTCTTTACTGAAAACTAGCTCAAAGGCTCTTTTGGAAATCTCAGTTTCCTCTCTTGTTTAAATGTGAAAACATTTACTCTTTGGGAATACATAGTCCCGATATACTCTTTTGAAGAAATGCACTTCAAACTTTACTCTTTACTCAACTCAAAACTCAAGTCTTAAAACAAAGTTAAAACATTTGTAAAAGCTTTTTGGAAAACTTTATGAACTTCTCTTAACTTGACTCTTGACTTCTCTTGACTTGACTCTTAACTTCTCTTGACTTGACTCTTAACTTCTCTTGACTTGACTCTTAACTTTTCTTGAATTTAATTATGGATTCAAGGATTATGATTTGTGATAGGAAAAATCTCATGATGTATAGGAATGATTTTAGATAGCTAAACATGAGAAAAGATTAAAAAAAATCACTGTGTGAGAATGGGTCTGCGACGCGGAGGTGTATTTAAATTTTGGTCGCGAAAATACTTTTTGAGGCAGAGATGTCCGTGTCCTCGCCGGACGCGAAGGGAAAAATTACGCTTCTGAGGAACAGGTCCGGTACCAAGTTTCTGCCCGACTTGTTCCTTCTTCATTTTCTAACCTTATTTCACCTAAACTCGGTTCTTTTTCTCAAATTCCCTTTAGATTCAGATACCCAGTATGTATACACAAGAATCTAACTCAAACAACTCAAGGAAACAACATTTTAACCTCAAGTAAATCCTCAATCTCAACCTAACTCAAGAACGAAAACCAATTTCATGAACATTCAATATTCATCAACTTTCAACTTTCTAGAATAAACTTCATTGAAATAAACATGCTTGGCACGTGGGTGAACGAACCCAATGCTATGAAAGACTCACATACCTCTTTAGGGATCAACCCTTGCTAAAATCCACAAGCTAAACCTTCAAGAACGACGGACTTTGCTCTTTCTTCTCTTTTCTCCTCTTGCGTTCTTTCTCCAAAAACCCTAGCGTAAATTTCCAATTGTCTAAATTGAACCAATTCAGTTTAGACCCCAATTTAATTGCTAAAAACGAATTAACTTAATTGGGTGGTAAAAAGACCATAATGCCCTTCTAAAATCCGGATTGGACTTTTCTTATTTGAACAGCCTAACTTCCAATGGGCATAACTCACTCATACTAACTCGGAACCGCGCAAACTCAGCGGCGTTAGAAAGATTATTGCAAGATCTTTCCTACTATATCTGGAAACAGACCTAAATCATCCTGAGGTAGGATTTATGGTTGCTTGAAGTTGACTAAAACTCATCCTTAACTTAAACAAATTTCCAGATTTTCATTATTTCCAAAAAAAATCACTCTTTCTAGTTCTTTCAATTTACGAGATGTTACAAGAACACAAGGTTTTGGGATGGTTTTTAGGATTGATGTCTCACAAGCCACTTCGAGTAGAGTCTTGTTCATGAGTGTGAATCGTGACACATTTATGAATGAGAGGCTATAAGACGTTAGGAAACTTCACTTCTTTCATTACTCTTTAAGTTGTGCCTTAGAGTTTTAACTTTATGAATGTCCTTTTCTTAACCCTCATCTTGTGTTTATAGGATATGAATACAAGAAGGGCAAACACAAGAAGAATGGAAGAGGAGAATGTCAATGAGGGAGTTCCTCCCCAAGGTCTTCAAGGTAACCAAGTTCATCAAGGCAATCAAGTTCCTATTGATCCTCCAGCTATGACAAATAAGGAAGTTAGGTCGGCTCTTTTGATGATGGCTCAAGCCGTAACTACTCAAGCCCAAGCTATAACGGCCCAAGCTAATAGGGGTGTTGAAACTCATGTGAACCCTATTGTGAGCATTATGGCTTCTAGGTTAAGGGACTTTGTGAGGATGAACCCTCCGATGTTTCTAGGTTCCAAGGTGGGAGAGGATCCCCAAGAGTTTTTGGATGAGGTGTATAAGGTAGTTGATGCTATAGGGGTGACTTCTATAAAAAAAAAGTGGAATTAGCTGCTTATCAATTGAAGGATGTTTCCCAAGTTTGGTTCACTCACTGGAAGAGTAATAGGCCGGTAGGAGCGGGGCATATAGATTAGGAAGTGTTCAAGGATGCATTCCTTGGTAGGTTCTTTCCCTGTGAGAAGAGGGAAGCTAAGGTGGAGGAGTTTATCAATCTTAGGCAAGGTAACATGAATGTTTAAGAGTATTCTTTCAAATTTACCCTTTTGTCTAAGTATGCTCCATCTTTGGTGTCTAACCCAAGGGATGAGATGAGTATATATGTGATGGATGTGTCCGACCTAGTTGAGGAAGAGTGCCGTACGAAAATGCTCCATAATGACATGAACATTTCTAGAATTATGGTATATGCTCAATCTATTGAGGAGTCCAAACTTAAAAGGAAGAATAGGGAGATGAAGAGAGTTAGATCCGATGAGCAAGGTCAACCAAGGTTAAAAAAGATAGCTCCAAATCAAGATTCTTCAAGAACTTCTAGGGTTAACCAAGATAAAAGTGGTGGACCTCTATTTTCTAAACCTACTTGCCACAATTGTGGAAAGAAGCATCATGGGAAGTACCTAGCCGGTACAAATGGGTGCTATGGTTGTGGGAAGATTGATCATCAAGTAAAAGATTTCCCCACTCTTACGGCCAAGGGAAGAGAGGGCTAGCAAGCTTCTCTTAGTATGGGTTTGCTCCCAAAGGGGAGATGGTATGTTTGTATAGTAAGGTTGTTGAGAGTTCCAATATCCTTATAACTTTCTTCTATTCCTATTCAAGCTTGAGACCAAGAGTTCCTTATGGCTTGTTTCATATTTTTGAGTCATGTGTGATTTATTTGTTTCTATGATCTCCTTATGTTATGCATGTTCTTGATGAATGTATGTTTAATGAGAAAATGATTTTTATTCCTCATGTTGATGTGCATCTATAATGAGTTGCCTAAATGCTTCATGAGTTGAATTGTTGAACATGCTTAAAAGTGTATTTGAGCAGAGTTGTATAATTTTCTTTATGGTGTTGTAATGAGCATGATGTGAGTTGGAGAAGGAAACTCCTCCAATGAAATGAGAAATGTTGATGTTTTCATGCATAATAAGTTTTTAGATGTAGTTTCTACTTCATTGTGTTGCATTGAGATTATTGATGTGGAGTTGATATTTCCTTCTATGATTTGTGAATTATGTTGATGTGTCATGCATGATGGGCTGCTAGTCTTGAGTCTATAATTCTGTAAGGTGTATAATGTGTCATTGGAGGATGAATGTTTCCAAGGGGGAGATAATGTAACACCCCGGAAATGAGTAGGTTGAACTAGAGCCTAAACGTGAGGGTTAATGTCAAGGTTTAAGGGGTTTAATGGTTGAACGTCAAGGTATGTGCTAGACCCCATAGTTTAGAAGACCTTCTAAGGTTTGGTTGAGGGATTTCAAGGTTAAGTGTCAAGCCAAAAGGGGTAAACCTAAGCCAAAGGCCAGGGCTGCACCAAGCTTGGCCAAACACTGCCCAAGGACCACGACCACCTTCAAGACCAGTGGTCTTGTCCACAGTCCGTAAAGGAACTCGTGAAGGTCCCATAGGCATGTGGGAAGCAAGGCCTTGAGGCCTAGCCACTGCCTAGGAACCACGACCATCACCACGACTCGTGGTGTTGACCACGGATCGTGGGAGGTCTCGTGGTCTTGCCTTGGCATTGTGGAGGCCAAGGTCCCAAGCCATAACTACTACCTAGGAACCATGACCATCACCATGACTCGTGGTCTTGACCATGGATCGTGGGAGGTCTGTGGTCTTGCTTTGGCATTATGGAGGCAAAGGTCCCAAGCCATAGCTATTGCCTAGGAACCACGACCTCCGCCACCACTCGTGGTCTTGACTACGGATCGTGGGAGGACTCATGGTCTTGCCTTAGTCTCAAAAAGGCTTTCTAAGTAGAGGAGGCTCGCTGGTCAAGGGACCACGGGCACCACCACGAGCCGTGGTGTCCTTAACGAGCCATGAAAGAGGGCGTGGTCCCTGGGACGGGCTGCCTAGTAGAGGGTCATTTGGTAATTTCCAAATCAATTAGTTGTTTTATGGGGTCATTTTTAATTGTTTTATTTCACATATATAAATGGTTTTATGTCTTTAAACACCTATTTTACTCCATCATTCTCAAATACCCAAATCAAAACCCCAAAGTTCTTCCCTCTCAATATTTCTCTCTCTAGAAACCTCCATTGAAGAAGAAGAAGGAGTGGAGGATATGGCTTGAAGAACCAAAGTATTTCTTCTCAAATTTCGAGGAAAAATCCATCAAGTTATGGTAGTCTTCTTCCTTGATTAAGTTTCACTCAAGGAGCCTTACCAAAAGATGATTTTAAGTTTCAAATATTCCCCAAAAACCTAGGGTTTTCAATCCAAGCATTGGTTCAATTACAAAATGTTTTCAAAGGTTTATACATGATGATTTATGATGCAATTGATGAATTAATGGTGAATTATGATTATTTCCCTTATGAACCCATGTTTTCCCCAAAATACTAAATTGGAAGTTTGTGATTTGGGTTGATTGACTATGGGATCTTGTTGAATTGTTTATGTATATAGTGAATTAGTTATTGAATCATGATATTTCCCTTATCTAATGTAGAATTCTAGATGTTTGGGTTTAGATTGATTCATAGCCTTGGAGGGAAATTTCATGAAGTATTTATGTAAGATTAAGATGTGAAGTATATAAGTGTGATCTCAATGAAAGTGTTATGATCATGTCTAGAATGCAATTGTGTTATTATTGAAGAGTTATTCTCAATTTGACACTTATGAATGATGATGATAGAATGTGAAGGGTTTCTTCAATGTAATGTTGTATCTTGAATTGGTAGGCTTAGGCATCCTCTTCTTGTATAAATGAAAGTAATGTGAATGATTGTACCTTGAATTGGTAGGCTTAGGTATCCTCTTCTTGTGTAATGAATGTATCTTGACTTAATGAACATGGAATCGGTAGACCTAATATTGGTATCCCTTTCATAAATGAATGATGAAGTATTCTAGGCTATGTCTTCAACCGGTAGACCTAATGGTGGTGGCCCTTCATGATGAGTCTAGGAACTAATGTAATGATCAACCTTGAATCGGTAGACCTAATGGTGGTGGCCCTTTTTGAGGATTCAATGAGTTATCCTTATAATGTACCTTGAATCGGTAGACCTAATGGTGGTGGCCCTTTCATGTGTAAATGTACCTTGTGTCGGTAGACCTAATGGTGGTAGCCCTCACAAGTATAATAATGTTAATGAAAATAACTACTCTATGGGAATTGAGGCTAAGTACCGAGTGGATATGGTAAGATGGAGGCTCTCCCTACGTTAGACTAGGTTTCAATGAACATCTTTCGTATCCTATAACTATGTGCCCACATAGGATATTAGCTAGTGGATCCACTTAAGCTAAAATGTTACCGATCCTACCTTAGGCAAGTAGACCAACCCTTACGATGTGGGATAGTACATCAGATTCCATCTTAAGCTCACATGGTCTATGTCGGTTAATGTTTATTCCCATCATATGAGATGTGCACTATGGTTTCTCAAGAGGTTCTATGAAGTGTGGGTGGTAAGTATTGGATGTCATTCATGCATTGCACGAGTACTCTTTTAAAGGGCTATGGTGAGTTCTCAAATATCTTAATGACTAATGAATGAATGTGCTCTTAATAAAGCTAATGAAGAATGTTGATTTAAATGCTTAATGTAATGATGCATGCTTAACTTGGATTGTATTATGAGTTACCATCCTTGTCATGACTTAAGAAATGTTTATATTCCTTATGTATGAGTATTGTCTAAAGGTGAAAAGGAAGAATGGTAAGTTCATCTAAGGTGACCTCAAAGTGGTACTTAGTGGGAATAGTAGTATGGGATGCTATTCTCACATTACACAAGTATAGGTTAGAGTTTCTTGAGGTGAAGCTTCTAATGTGATGAAATGACTTGTATGATGATTATGCTTGTATATTATGCCTCTTATACTTATGTTCATTTCTCAAAATTGGCATTTAGCATGACTTTCAAATAAAATATCCTTTTTAAGCATGATTTTAGCATGGCTATCATACTTAATACATTATATGTGCTAACCCATATTTCTTCTATTTTTACTACAAAGTGTAGGTTCCGGCATTTGAGTTGATTCTCTCTAGTCCAAAGGCTTGGATTGAGTTCTTCCAAGGCTAGTGGTATGTCCTCATGGATTCGAGGATAAGGGCTTTATTGATGTTTCTTTTCTTCATTGTACTAGACAATTATTAGACTTTCTATTGTAAGGGTCGTGACCCTAGTTTATACTCAAGATGTTTTTAGATGGCCATCTGAGACTATGTCTAGACTTCCGCAGTTTTAAATAATATTTTGATTGTATGGATTTAAAGAAAAGTTTTAAATTCCGCACTATTTCATTTGTCTTATGTTATGAATGCTATGAGGCTTTTATGAGGCTCTTCAGAGTCTTATACGCCGTGTCACGTCCGGGGTGTAGGCTCGGGTCGTGACAGTCTGCCTCACACCCGACGACAACATGATTCGATTTGGGTTATTGTAGATCGAATGACAAAATCGACTCATTTCATTCACGTCAAGATTTCTTATTCGGCAGAGTACTACGCTAAGTTGTATTTGAAGGAAATGTTGAGGCTTGCATGGAATTCCCTTATCTATTATCTCCGATCATGGTACCCAATTTACTTCTCAATTTTGGAAATCTTTCCAAAAGGGTCTTGGTAATCGTGTTAATATTAGTGCGGCCTTTCATACACAAACAGATGGGCAAGCGGAGCAAACTATCCAAACTTTGGAAGATATGTTGAGAGCATGTGTAATTGACTTCAAGGATTATTGGGATGATCACTTGCCTTTGATAGAGTTTTCATATAACAATAGTTTTCACTCAAATATTGGTATGGCTCCATTTGAGGCTCTATATGAAAGGAGGTGAAGATCTCCAATAGGTTGGTTTGAGGTGGGAAAGTTTCCCTATTAGGTCCCGAATTGGTACATGCGGCTATGGATAAAGTTCGACTTATTAGAGAAATGTTGAAACGGCCCAAAGTCAGAAAAAGTCCTATGTTGATGTTAGGAAAATAGATCTTGAGTTTGATGTTAATGATTGGGTCTTGAAAATTTCACCCATGACTGGTGTAATGAGGTTTGGCAAGAAAAGGAAGCTTAGTCCCCGATATGTGGGCCTATATCAGATTTTGAGGCAAACTGCCAAGGTTGCTTATGAACTTAATTTTCCTAACGACTTGGCATCGATGCATCTAGTTTTCCATGTCTCCTTGTTGAAGAAATGTATTGGAGATCCGACATCTATACTTTCCTTAGAAGTTTTGGGAGTTAAGGAGAATCTCTCGTATAAGGAGGTCCTAGTTGAGATTTTAGACCGGCAAGTTAAGAGGTTGAGAAATAAAGAAGTTGCTTTTTTGAAAGTTCTTTGGAGGAATCATTTAGTTGAGGGTGCTACTTGGGAGGCCGAGGCCGATATGATGTCCTGTTATCCTCATCTCTTTCCCTTCGTCGCTACTCAGGATTAAGTTATTTAGCTCCTCATGGTTTACTCATTAGGTGTCATGTGTCTTAGATATTCCCATGATTTCCTCATCTCTTTAGCTTGGAGTTGATGCTTCCTCCTCGGAATGTGCATTTATATGATTGCATTCATGATGGGCTGTTAGATTGTGTTTCTACCTTCCTTACGATGCCTTAAATCTGATTCGAGGATGAATGATCCCAAGGGGGAGATAATGTAACACCTCAGATTCAAAATGGTAGAAATGTCAGCTTTTTTCAGAAATCTGATGTTAGTCCACGGAGCCACCAACATTCTGTAGTCTAACACACAGACCGTAGGTATGGTCCGTGGATTGGCCAGTCAAGTTTTTTTTTTATAGAGAAATGTCAATTTTCAGTACTTTTTCAATTGTTCACTAGTATAGTTCAGCATCCAATGCACGAGTCGTAGATAGGTCCCATAGGTGAGTCGCAAACTTAGTTGAATTTGGAGAATAAGGATTGGGAGCTACGGTCGTGGTCCGCGGTCTGTAGATGGGCCCACGAGCTATAGGTATCATCCTTCATTGGGGGCCATAATTAAGAGTCTCTGCTCTCAACCACAGCTAACCAGGATGGTCCGTGGTCCACTACTAGAAAACATGCCTGTAGCAACAATTAATTAGCAACGATTAAATACGTGTTGCAATAGATAGTCATTCGCCACGGTTATAAATGTTGCAATAGACAACATGACCTAATGAAACACTTCTAGAATTAAATCGTTGCATTAGCATTACAACTGTTGCCATAATGTCTCTTATTGCAAGGGTTCCATAAAATCGTCCCCGTAGGCTACTCTATGGCAACAGTTCTTACGAAAATAAATGTATTGCAATGGATATCTTACCCTCAATTATTTTCCCTCCACTAATTTTACTAGACCCTCCAAAAGATTTTCTCTTAATTTATTTTTTAATATAAAATAAAAGTGTAAATGTATAACATATATCAGATAGGTTTCTCTCTTCGAGACCATTTCATCAGAAGCTCAGCCTCGTAGGTATCGTCACTTCTCACTTCTCCTTGAAGATGGTGTTTCTTCTTCTCAATCCTCTATGTTTTTCCTTGTAGGTATCTATCATATGCTGGGACTTCTTCTTCGCGGGTTATGCATTTTTCCAGCTACAGGTATTGTGTATTCTATCTTCATTGAAATTAGAAATTTCTGAGAAGGGTTCTTGAAAAATATCTTAAAATAGGCAAATGGGTTTTTGTGAAGAAGATTCTATTTGTTAGAATTTATGTTTATGGTGTAATCTTGTTGTGGCTTAGAGTGTGTATCTCAATTTTTGTGAGGATTGAGAAATCTTTGCAAAAAAAATTAGATGAAAACTTGAAATTTATATTGGAAATTCTCAGTTTAGGAAGAGTTGATGTTATGGAAGATGGGTTTCGATTCTTCATTCTACAGGATAGATTTTATATATCAAAAAGCTCAAGCTTTTGACCACTGGGATAAAGTTTTCAACTCCATAAGTCTTTTCTAACAATAAGATGAACTAATGTATTTTTTAACTACAAAAGTCATTGAAGTCGAGCATTAAGAGATTTAGTTTTTCTCTTGCGAGTAAAATTTGAAGTTCTAAGTTTGTATTTTCTTTCTTCTTCTCTGAGATTTTTGGTGGACGAACAATAAGTTGGTCATCAAGCTCTCGTCGCATCAGTTCAATACTTAAAAGGAGGTAATGATCCTTTTTCACATTAGTATAAGAATATTGTTTGCCAACATAGACTAAAATTTGTTATGCTTTCTGAATTCTTTCTTATGTGCAAACTGATGTATTACATGTTCTCGTTAGAATGTGGAGTGTTAATAGATTTTAATGAGGTGGATGGTATGTTTAACTTCTAAATTATTGGGAATCGACTGTTCGACAATGTCTAATGGAATACAATTATCTTTACTAGTATAGAGAAATTACTTTTTGGATAGAACAATTAATTCTCCCTCTTTTCCTGATTATTTCATTTTTAGATTGGTTGTGTATTTATTAACCTGTATTTTCCTATTTATTTATTGGATTTACTTCTCTATGAGTATTGCTTTTGTTAGACGTGTACGTCTTCTAAGTAAAAGCAACTTGTGGCCTCTGTAAAAAACTTAAGTGCAGAAAAATATAATCTAGTCCAGCTGCAATTTGTTCTCCTGTATTTTTCAATGTTAGTAAAAATGTATTTTGTGAGATTACTATTGGATTAAAGACAACTTTGTACTAATACACATAGGCATTGACCTCTATTTTTCATGGTCTGTCCAGAGCAACAATTTGGTTCAATACTTCATGATATTTAATCCCGTCTTACTACTATCATGATAACTCTATAATAACTTATACTACCATTAGGATATTTCAGATTCCATATTTTTCTACTTCTTAAAGGATTTTGTATAAAGGATTTTTCATTTCCCTGTATATGTTCTCTTTAAATTTTGGACAAGTACTTTAATTTTAGAGTGTTGGACAAGATGTACCTGGTAATGTCATTGATATGCCACCTCATGATCTACATTCCGAAGATATAGAAGAAGATATGGAAACATCAGAAGAAGATGAGGACTTTGATGATGATGAGGACTTATATGATATCGATTGGGATTGGATGGTGGCTGATTATTGACGAAGGGACTTTTCAGAAATTTCTCTATTGCATTTTCTTATTTGTACTTCTGATCTTGCCTTTTTTATTATTATTGTGTACTTCTGGTTTTTTAGGTTTTCTCGCTGTTATTAGAGATCTCTTTAGTGCTTCATATGTTGAAACTAGCTGAGTGATTTGTGCTTCCTAAAGACTAGGTGAATTAGGTAGCAAGAAGCGGTGAGTCTGATTTATGCTTCATCCTTTCTCCCTTTTTTCTAGTTCATCTTATCATGTTACAAAAGTTATTGCGACTGTAATCTTCTTTTCTCTGATTCTGCTTTATCTTATTGATTTTTTTGGGAAGTCTAACTCCTTATCCTTTATCTCTATTTATACAGTAGGCAGTACTTGCTAGTCATGGCACAACGAGAGTCTTCAATAATAAGGAATAAAGATACAAGAGAAACAGTTCCTGTTGGAACACTTATATCTTTGGTGAATCAAAAGAAGTTGTTGCTAACTAGAAGAAGAAATGATATAACGAGTTTGATAAGGTCAATTGAAAAGGGCCCACGTCTAACAGATATAATAGAAGAACAACATCTACTAGAACCACGAAATCCAGAGGTAGGAGTCCATATACAAGATGACTCAACTAAACATGTACCACAAAATCCAGAGGTAGAAGAACAAGTTCAATTGAATTCTACTACTATTGAAGTAAATGAACAATGTGAAGAACAAGGCAAGAACATCTAGGTTTTATTTATAATATTACTGTACTTTTTAATTATGAAATCAAATTACAATACTTATTTGGAGGTTACCTTTATTTGTGTATTATTGTAGACTTTTCCACTCAAAAAAAAGAGAGGTCCAACAAAGATGTTAACTATACATGGAAGGCATGATCGTAAATTGGTTGTACTAAATAAAGGTGGTCAGCCTGTTGGTCCTAGTAATGATGTGGTGATAGAGTTGAGCAGCTTCCTCGGTACACTTGCAAGGAATGCGACCCTTTGTCCTCTTGTTATAGAAAATTGGAAGCTACTTGACACATAAAAAAAGATTTGTAAGATTATACCAAGGTTTAAAGTTTTCAATTCTCTTTTAAGTTGAATATATTTCACGTTTATTACACTAACTCAGTGTCCCAATTTTCAGGAGAATTATGATATTCCGAAAATTGAAAATAGATGGACTTTAAAAACAATTCAGGAAGCTTGGAGAAGGCATAAGTTTGATTTGAAAACACACCACTTTGATGCCTATGGTAATGGTCAAATTTGAATGGAGAAAAGGTCTAATGATGTTCCAAAATCTCAATTTATGGAACTTCTTAGATACTGGAACTCAGAAAAATTTCAGGTAAGTCTTACTTGCTGATAATACACAAATAGAATTATCTGACTCATCGATCGATCATAGGAAAAGATTAAAAAAAGCCTCCTTTATTTTAATATTTTTTGGTTAAATGTGAAAACTTATGAGTTTTATTGATCTTGACACCTATGAGCTATCCTAGAAAACTTAAGAAGGTCAAATTTCTTTACAATTGTTTTCTTGATCTGGACGATCACTGTGTCTGTGGGATATGCATATTAGCTAATCTTTCCTTTATCAATAATATTCTTTGTACAGCTAACCACAAGATAAACATGTGTTTGAGTTGAGTGCACCAGTCTAACATATTCTCTTCTATTTGTAGAAAATGTCCAAAACCAATAGTGAGAATTGGAAAAAGTTGAAGAATCCACTTACTGTTGGCAAAAACAGATTTGCTTTAGTTTGCAATGATTTGGAATGAGCTGTTGTGTGACATTGAATATATACATGTCGCTTTTTTAATGAAGATTTTTTATATCCACTTTTAATGTGTCTAGGAAAAAGAGAGGGAAACTTATGATCCTACATCACTTAAGGAATTTTTTGTGGTTATAAGAAAAAGAAAACCCAATCGATCATACAAGGATATAGATGAAGAGTACAATTGTGAGACTCCTATCTAATTTTTAATTTGTTTGATTTAAATTAGTTTTTTTCGTATTGAGTCTTTTTATGTATACTTTAATTAGCTCATTTTTTAAAAAATAAATAAATTAAATTATAGGCTGAGATGGAGAATTTTAAAATGCAACAAAATGAAGATGGTAATGAGACGATTGATGCATTTCCATCTGTCATGGGATCGAAACATCCTGGATGTTTGAGATTTTATGGAATAGGGTTACTAAAACTACTTTGAAAGGGAAAGTGGGACTTTCGAAGCCTCATCAAATGCAATAAATAAGCTCGTGAAAAAGATAATAGAGAGAATGCTAAGAACGGAAGAAAAATTTGAGGAACAAAAGGAACAATTTGACGAACAAAAGACCATGATGAGACAAGAAATTTTAGAAGATGTCATAGTTACCCTTATCTCAAAAAAAAGAAATTTTAGAAGATGTCATAACAAAACTCCATCGTTCAGGCCTACCAATTGATGTTAATGTTCTAGCAACATTACTTGATGCTTCGTCAACACGAGAAACAGCTATTCGGCCAATCCATCGTCCATCTATATGTAGTAACAATGAAGGTAAGAATCCTCCTTCTTCTTCTTCCAATTCTTCTACTACTGCTTTTGCAACTTCATGTTTGCTTCAGCTTCGTCTGCTTTTGATCTGTTGATCTGCTTCTACTTTTTTTCTTGTGCTACTACACTTGCAATCTTCTTCTATTGTTGTTGGTGCATCTGCGATCATCTTGTTATTTTTATCAAAGTTAATTGTATCAAGATTAGTGTTACAGTTGTTTGCATAGTTTTGGAGTATGGAACTAAACTGAAAACATCAATTGACTAAGAAAGTTTTAAAATGTGTACTCAATTCTTGGTTGATTTTAGATATTGTTGATTTTTTGTAAAAATATATTGACCTGAGTTGTTGAATTTACTAAATATAAACACTTTCGGCTTCTAATTAAAGCTCATCATCCTATTTCTATGGTGATAAAAGACACTCTAAACTTTTAAGATTTAGAACAGTCTATATATATATTGTGTTTTATTTGAACCATTGACATTTATTTTTATTTTGCTCAAGTTGAAAATTCAGTTTGATGAACTTACCGTTGAAAGCATATTAATTGGTTATGAAAAGCAGGTTCTTTGATTGGTTAGTATCATTATTCTGGAACAAAAACTATGTCAGGAAGAAATTGCCATTACTAAAAAATATTATGAAGTTGCTTTGATTTTCTTTCTAAATGCGGCATCTTAGGGGTCAGCCAATTTCTTATAAAACTGCTCTTGTGCAAAAACTTTGGCCCATGTATGAGATAAATAACCCTTTTATTTTTACTTTCTAAAAAAGGCATGTGGTACTATAGGTTATATTACGAAAGAGTAAAAATTGGGAGTTATATGATTTCTTTTCCCTTTTCATTTATATACTTTTTCTTTCCTTTTCCCTATCTTTAATTGTTGTCCCTTTAGAAATTGTAGGTGAACAAAATGAAAAATGTGGGGATGAAGGTAGTGAAGACCTTTACAGAGAATTGCTTGATCTACATCTACAAACATTCTAGGACTATTTTTACTTTTGGGTTTTAATTTTGTGAACTTAATTGTATGCTAACTCTTGAACATTTTAGGACTATTTTTATGTTTGGGCTTAACTTTTGCGAAAATCAATGTATGCTAACTCTTGAATTGTCAATCAATATTGTGTTTCTATCTGTAATATATGGATGAGTACACTAGTTGAAGTACATATTGATTTAATATTTCCTATCATTATATTATAGTTTATTGCAAAAATACATGGTATTATATAGTTGCTACAACAGCCTACAATAAGCATTAAAAAAGGCCTATTGCAATAGCTTAATAACAGTGTTGCAACAGTTTAGCAGAACCGTTGTAATAGCTCTGACTGAGCTATATTATAAAGCTGTTGTGGTAGATCGTGTGCAAAGGTTTCAAATCGTTGGAATAAATCTATTGCAACGATCCGTAACTGTTGCACTAACAATTGAAAAGTGTTGTCATAGAATAAAGAATAATTGTTGCTATAGATAGGCGTGTCGCAACGGTTTAGAAACTGTTGCATAAAACCGTTACTATAGACCCAATTCCTTTTCTATCCCTATATTAGAATTAGCCCGACTTGCCATTAGAGTGTTCTTTCAGACGTTGAGAGGAAGGGACCTATAGACGTATTGCAACATGCTTATATGCAACACACCCTTTTCCGTTGCCATAAGGCTATTGCAACGCTCTTCGGATCTATGGCAATAATTTTTCTTGCATTCCAACAGACCTATTTTCTAGTAGTGGTCTGACCAACGGACAGTAGGTCCAGCCGTCGGTGAGGTCCGACAGTTATTTTCTTAGGGGATTTTTGGTCTTTTTCTAATTATTCTAGCCTAATACTATGTCGGTTTACCCTTCATATAAAGTACTATGAAAGTACTTTTACCCCCAAATTTTACCAATTGAAATCATTCTCTAAAGTTCTTAAAAGAAGAATAAATCTTCTTCTAAAATATTTCTCTCCCTAGAAGTTGAAGAAGAAAGCTAGGGTTTGTAAGCCAAGTCTCCAATACCACCATTGAAGTTAAGTTTTTGGCATTGAGGTATGATAGTTTTCATTCATAGAGCCCAGAGCCCTTTCCTCCACAGAGTTCCCAAATTCTCCAATTATGAAGTTAGAAATGCCCAATTGAGTTAGGGTTTTTCTTCCATGTCATGGGTTCCTTTCTATGTTGATTTATTTGATTGAATTATGATCTCTTATGCATGAACTGAGTTAATTTCATGTTTTTAGCTGAATTCCATGAACCCATGCCTAACTCCATGTTTTATCCAATTATGATGATATAATGTGAGTTATCGAACTATGAATGATGAACTTATGAAATCATGCATGTTCTCGTGAAATTGATGTAAATGTTTTAAGGATGCTTTGAAAGTGATGTATCAATGATGTTGTTGTTGTTGTATTGTTAAAAGTATTTCTCACATACACATGAAAGCATGATAGTGAAGGGATTTTCTTAGATAAAAAGGGTTCTTAAGGTTGAAAGATTTTCTCACCTAAAATGAATCAATGTAATGGAGCTATTCTAATGTTGAGGCAAGAGACATCACCCATGCTCTCTATTGAAAGACAAGAGGTGATTACTCATGTCACATGATGTAGGGACATGAGGCGATTACCCAAGTTCCTTTAAAAGATAAGATGAATATTATTAATAACTATTTCGTGGAAGTTAAATTTAGTACCGAGTGAACAAGTGGTGATTACCCGTGTCCCATAACTATGTGCCAACATAGGTTGTGTAGATAGACATTAGCTAGTGGATCAACATAAGCTAGAAGTTCATGGTTATGTCGGTTAAGGCTACTTCCCACAAGCAAGCTTTGATGAACTAAGGTTACTTCAAGAAGTATCTCACATGTGTTTTAAAATGATGTCTACTTGCATTGAACATGTTAAATGACTCATGATTTTAACCTCTTATCTCACGTTTTAGCCTGGTCATTGAATACCATGAAAAATATCTCTCTTTAAGCATGTTTCCAAATGTTTTATGCATGACTCTCATACTTGGTACATATTTGTACTAACACATACTCTTGCCTATTGTAATGACCTGGAAGGTTATTTGGTAATTTTTTATAAATCTGTCATTTTTCCCTCTCGATAGTTGCCTCGAGTCATTTCCTAATCAATCAGTGATGTTGGTTGGAGAATTTTGAACTATTCGATAACTACAGTTCGTTAATTAGCAAAAATTTATTAAACAATTAATTTATTTAGTTGGTGGTTAATGGGTCAAGCCCTTAATTTATTTATTGTTATGTCACTTGGTCCATATATATTAAAATAAGTTAGTAGGGTTTAATATTTAGTCCATAATTCGAGAGAGGCGGAGGGCACGGTTTGATGCCACAAGAAAAGCGACCCGTGCTTCAGGTAAAACCTCGAGTTTATTTTGTTTATGTATTGTTGTTATAGTAAAAGAGTAGTGTATTAATGGTTGGGTGATAAGTTATATTATTATATTAAAATTTCAAATTAAAATTGGAAGGAATATAGCCGTTTTGGTTGGAAGTTTTAAGGGGACAAGATCTGGAGGTTGGCATTAATTAATGAATCATTCTTTCCATAGTGAAAATAAATTGAAATTGGAAAATGCTCTTGCAGGTGATTTATACAATTGGATGGATAGATTGATAGATAGGGTGCAAGTATTAAGAGTTAGTATAGTTGCCGCTACTAGTTCATAACCAATTGGCTTCCATTTTTAATTAATATTATTTTATTATCACATTATGATTTAAGTTTGATATATTAAGATAACTAATTAAATATTAGGTGTATTCTATTGTATTGTATAAATACTATTACATTTAAAATATTGGAGAAATTGGAACTCAACCCTAGACTTGAAATTTGGAAAATATGAGAGTTGTCATGTTAATTAAAATCAAGATTAGAAACTTGATTATAGATTGGGGTGAATTTTTGGGTCTAAGCAACACATATCGTAATATGGATGTTGTTAGTTTTAAAATCTTATTGTGATTATGTCACGACCCAACCCAACGGGCCGTGCGGTCACCTACTCTAACACCTAAGTAGAAGAACCCTCGATTCCCAAACGGTTAAAGACATGCGGAAGATTAAGACACTGAAGAAAAGGAAATTCATGTAGTGTTTATAAATAAGAGTTTTAAACTACTCAAAGTTAACTTGTAAAGTAATTAACTCCCCCAAAGATCTAGTCTAAACAGGTACAAGAGCTTCTAAGATTACATAGTAATAACCAAAACAACAAATGATGCAGCTCCCACCACATGGAAGGAAAAATAGGAGCTGTTCGAGATTGTCTTTGTCTTCACCTATAAAACAACACTGACCCTGCAACCAGACTATACCAAAAAGGCATAGAAAGAGTAGTATCAATACAAACCACAAGTACTGGTAGTCATCATCGGTCAACCCGATATCCACTGTAAAATATAAGAAATCGACTAGCAGGAAACATGCAATAAGATCGTACACCCTTCAACCCTACTAACACACTTGACTCTAACCCCTTACTCGCTTCGTTCTTGATCTCAACTTAACCATGCTAAATCATAGAGGAGACCTCAAATGCAACCATTACAAATTCGGCTAACCACTCACGACTTTACCTTAGACCGCATAATACATTCTATCAAGACTCGCTAACCATTCTGAATACAAATCTCCTTCCAAAGTAAGACCTAGCTACTTAACATTTACAACATAAACACCACCCCACTACTCATTGTTATGAACACAGACAACCTCTCTAAAGTAACCAATAGTAACATCTAGACCCTTAGTCACTACTTACCATACTATATCCCGATTAGGCCTGACCATTCACAGTTCATTCAGTAACGAGATATATAACAAGTAGACACGACACAATAATCACACATGTACAACATGCATAATTCAATTATCATTCAGGAGCACTGATACATCCAAACTTACACTTCCATTAAGAAGTATAAATGGTCGAAGTCAATTTATAGAACTCCACGTGAGTTGAGATCGATCCCACAGAGAATTTCTTTACAGAAATGATTTCATTATTGTGTTTATCCAAATGTCGTTATTATTTCCTAGAGAAGATAATTTTAGAATGTAAATTGGGTTTAGTTGTAAGATTCAAGTAACCAATGTTTGTAAGAGATCTAGATTAACACTTAATACAGTATTGAGTCCAAGGATGTATTGATAAATAATTGAAACCAGGGTTGTGTTTCCCATGACGTTACAATCTAGTGTTGATTCTTGAACGAGTTTCAGGTAATTTCATTCTTTGCAAATTACAGATGAGTTAAATGTATCTAACACTTCGCAGTCTAGTTAGATAACTTCCACTCTAATCCTCTCAGTCCTAGAGTGTTAGCAGATTTTACCTTCACATATAATGACATTAAAGTTCTCTTCTCTCTTCTCTCGAACTACAACTCCATTTCATTAGATTAACTCAACTTTTTCCCAACCATCAATTTTCTCTCGAACAACTGAGAGATACAGGTTGATTCTAACGTGTGCACTCATTAGAACAAATGAATAATGAAAATTGAGTTATATATTGCAAATTTAAATCACCTTCTACTCATTTTATGAATCCCCACTTAGATTACAGTCATAGTTCCCACAACCCTAGTTGTGGTGTTTAGCCACTCATCTTTTCAACTAAATAAAAAAAGATTTTTAATGAAGACATTAAGAGAAATCACTTACGAAAGTTTGCAAATTCAACGAATACTTGATATTCAGAAAACCAAAATCCAACTTCGAAGATTGATTCAATGTTAATTGTCAAAAACCAAAAATGAGAATATTCAGAAGTTAGTCACTCATACTAGATATGACAAGATAAAAACAAAAATTACCCTAATTAATTCAAATAATCAGTCTAAAAAGAGTCCTACTCGAAGTAGGAATGAGTTGTTGCAACTTTTCACGGACGGTCAGACGGACCCGTCAAGGGCTTCACGGTCTGTGAAGCCCTTCGTGGTCAACACTTGGCATTTTTCAAATACATATCATCAAGGCCTGTACAGTGGAAATTTACCATGGGCAACACCACAGACCGTTATAGTGATCACGATCCGTCTGGGTAACCGTGGTCTTCACTTGGCCAAACCACATTTCAGCTCCTCAAGGCCTGATCACTGGTTCAACTCTACGAGCAGCATCATGGATTTTCATGAGGATCATGATCCGTCAGAGCCTCTGTGGTCCTTACTTAGCACTGCTAAAGTTTGTCTTCTCAAGGCCTGCACACTGGACAACAACCACGGGCTCTTTCATGATTCATCATGAGGACCACGGTACATGAAAGGCTCTGTGGTCTTCACTTGGCATTTGGTCATCATCAATTTCCTTTTTCAATCTTATCTACGCAAGTGTAAACCTGTCAAGATCATTCAATAAACACATCAAATCTTACAAAAATACACTCGATTCTAGTATTAATCCTTACTCTTCAAGCATCAAATGTGTCAAGATTTCTCGACACATCAAGCACCAAAGTGTTTCCGATATTAATGGCAATTATTCATGAATGTAATATTCACCAATGGTTCTCTCATGGATCCCACACCCAAATTGTTAGTGTGTCGGAACGTGACATCCGGTCCAATATATGTATTGGAATGTGACACTTGATCCAATATATGTATCGAAACGTGACACCCGATCCAATATATGAGTCGGAACGTAACACCCGATCTAGTTAGCACAATAATAATCATAATCACACCCATGTGAACAGTTCACATAGTCACAATGTTAAGTAGCAGGTTCATGGCATGTAATTATTCATAGTTAGTCGTTTCCTTGAGTTTGGTTCACGTTTCTCTATTCCCATCCAGGTACACATAACATGAGACCAATAACAAGCATATATAACACAAAACTAGAATTCGCAACATCATCTTACCCTAGTCCACAAGACAAGGCTTCCTTCTACGATGCCCATCTTATTCAACAACTAATAATATATGTACAATCATCCCTTTTTCTGTACCCGTAGGCCTACATATGAATTCTACCATCAATTAGCAATATGTTACGCAATGAGCACAAATTTATGACTACTCAAGTAAATAAACCTAGCCTACTTGGACGCCAAGCAGCTACAGAGTGATTGTAGCTCTAATCTTGGTTTTCGGACAACGAGACAGTGGATTTTGGCAGGGAATCCGCAAGCTATCATCAGCCTTGTGCTAGAAATCTCCTTATCTCTCCTTCCCAAGCCTAGATTAGCCTTTTGAGGGTTTCTGGGGTGATCCTTGCCTCTTTTTGGCACTTATAGAAAAAAGAGAAAATAAGACTTCGCGTCATTTATGTTCTGCCCCGATCATCCCGCTCTAGCGCTCCCTGTCCCACTGGAAGATTGCCACCCTAGAGGCCTTATCCTGCTCTAGCGGGATGGTGGGTCTAGTTCTGCTGACGTTTTGGCTTTCCTAAATAACGACAGTTCTGGTCGTTAGAAATTATTTATCTGAATAGACTATATCGATTTGGAAGTCCAACGAAATGAGCAAGCTCAAGTTCCAGAGTAATTGTTTGATTATTTGAGGCAAGTGGATTTGTCAACCCATGTTAAGTGTATAGAATCGTGTATTTCCTAGTGGTATGTGTTGGGTAGTAATGTGACTTAGTGATTGGTTGACTTGTTTATAATGAACGACTCTAATAAGGAAAAAAAGGGTAATAAAAAGACAACTTGATTGTATATTGATGTGTGATGTGTTGGGAATGATATGAAAGGTTTATTAATTTATTGTTGATATTATATCACGATTGTGTTGTTGTAATTGTGCATTGATATGAAAATGGTCACCTCCTCATTATTTGTGAAGATGTCATTTATATTGGTTTTGAGACATGGTTGTGACAAGTGTTATGTGAACTGAGGAAGGATAAGAAATTAAAGAGGATGTACCATTTCGAGGGTCTTGACGCGCGCCTGTACATATATTATATTTCTAGGGATGTGTCGTACGCCATGACGAATTTAATTATCGAGGGTCGTCCTCGCACTCCATGACGAATGCATGGACATATATGTCCCCTATGGGTTCCGTACTGAGAGACAGCGGGTGTGTATCAATAGGTTAGACATGCATAATTATACTTGACATTTCACTTCATTGCATTGCACATCTTTAATATTGGTAAACTTGATGTTGTGTGTTGCAGATCTTGTGAGTGCCTTCTTATGGAACTTGTGATTGATGAATATTGAGTTTGTTGTTGAGGATATGTAATTATAAATTGTTGTTGTTGAGTTGTGTGCTATGTAAATTGTGAACTGTTAGGTTAGGCTGGTTTTTATGCAGGTTGTAGTTTTAGAGGTTCGGTTGGGGTGTAAGGAGTACCCGTATTCTATTCCCTGATCTTGTGTTTAGAAATTTACTTGCTGAGTACCATGTGGTTTAGTACTCACCCCTTGCTTCTACATTTTTGTAGGTTACTAGCTCGGATCTTCGTGATACTTTCTATTCTCTTCTTTTCCAAGTCTTCCTATGGAGATTTGTGACGTAGTTGTTTGTCATCTCAGCGGACCTTCTTGCTCCTATTTATGATCTTTCTCTACTTTAGAGACAACATCATTTGAGACTTGTATTTTCTTTCAAATCTATTGAAATACATTGGAGGCTTGTACATGTGGCAACCAAGTTTTGGGGGTTTAATTAAGTTAACTTTATTTTCTGCATTATTTTATAATATTAGACTTTTATTCTCGTTTTACTTCTGCATTGACCGTATTAGTTGGGTTTTAGGTTGACTTGTCTTAGTAGGATAAGGGAGTGCCATCACGTCCATTTATGGGTTGTGACACCTATATTTTTCAAAAAATGTAGAATCCGACCTTACAAATTCTCACTTTCGTGGCTAGAGATCTCATATGGAAGATTGAAGATTGGTGAGTCCTTATCACCCGAGGACCTAGCTTGATTTCATTTTTTTCTTTTCTTTCAGTTATTGAACTTGCTGTACGGGCTACGCCCCGATCAATCTTATGTACTAGATGGCTTTGAGACGATGTTTAGACTTCCGCTTTTCTCTAATCTATAATATGTTGAAACTGTCATTTAAATCTCTTATGTTCTATTATCTTGTCTGATGAATGATATATGGCTTGTATGTGGCCTTTCGGGGTTTTATACGCCATGTTACGCCTAGGGGCTACCTTGGGTCGTAACTAGTGCTGGCAAAAGAAGCCCATATTTTTGTAATCCACTCAACCCTCCCATATTTTAATGGGTTGGGTGAGTGATTTTTTATATGATTAAAATATGGGTTGATACCCATATTCAACCCATAAAAATATGGGTAAAATATGGATTAACCAAATGGGTTAAGCTTCCAACTTTTATTCACTCAAAATTGATGATATCACTAAAAATATTGTAACTTCTCTTCCTCTCTATGTCTTCTATAAAACTAATTATTCTTCTCTATAATTAAAAAGATGAAGTCTTTGGCTCTCCAAAAAATATATATTTTAAATGTACATTTCTTTTCTTAATTATAATTATATTTTTATTTGTTTAATTTTATATTGATAACAAATAATAGTGTAAAATAAGCAAACCGTGTATTAGTATTCACATTGCTTAAAGTGCATTAAGCATGCTTTAGTCCTAAAATGCAAATATTCATTTATTTTGAAATTAAAAATATTTTCCCTTGTTATTACATAAATTTATTTTATATTGAAAAGATATAGTATTTTTTTTTTTACTTTTATGATACAATATAACTAAATAAAGTATTTTCAACATTTTTCATAAAAAAAAAGACTAAAATATTTTCTCCATGTTGAATTCTTAAGTAGAATACTATTTACTCATGAAATTATGGGTAAATATGTATAAACTAGTATTTTACCCAACTCATTTGTTACTCAATCCAGTATTACCCATATCAAATATGGGGGGTTGAATATTATCCATTTTATGTTGACCCATTATCAACCCGCCCAAATTTTACCCCCCGCCCGTTTGCCACCATTAGTCATGACAACTTTTAACCATCACAATTGTTTTAATGTACTATATCTAAATGCATATTTAATAGTACATACTCTAACAATCTCCCACTTAGATATTTAATGTTAAAAATTGTTAGAATACCATTTCGAAACACATGATTAATAGTATATACCCTAACAGTAGAGGGAGTGTATTCAACTAGTAGCTAAATTTGTTTTTCTTGACATTTCTCTGGTTAGTTTTGATTTATATCATTGATAATTTTATAATTTATGTTTACGTAGATTTAGTTAAATGATATGTAATTTAATTTTAAATTCGGAGTCCACCTACTTTACTAAAAATAATTTCTACATTTAAAAGTTTCAACACCCTTGATGAAATGTCTGGCTCCGCCACTGACCTCAAAGTGTGCACATAAAGAAATAAGGATTCGTTGTATTTTGCATCCCTAATATATATCTTTTATGTGATATACACTCTTTTATATTTTTAAAATAATTTGCACCCTTACCTTTTTATTTTGCCCACCAAATTTTATCAATTTACAATTTTTTCCTCCATTAGTTAAAACAATAAAATTGGATTTTACAAATGGATGAAACTACTACTTTTTGTAATTTTCCATGAAAGTAGAATTATAATTCAAATAATTAATATAATACAAAAAGAAATGACATGAATTTATAAACAGATTCAATTAACAAAATATATGGAATGTCAAAGCAACAAGCTGTGCTAGTTAAAATATGAAGCAAGTATAAATCCTGACAAAGACATGGGAATTCAGGTATTGCTCTCTATTGAGAAGCAATCAATAAAGCATCCATATATTATTTTTATTTTCTCTTTTATTTTTAATTCTTTTTTATTTTATCATTTATTAGAGAGATCATTTGGTCATAATTTATTATTTATAGTTTTTTTGTTAGTTTATCTTCTTTTTATTTTTTTCTCTTTCTATATTGCCACCTTTTTAAGAAAATAAAATATATTATTGTTACTGTTTCTCATTAATTATTTTTATTTTCTCTTTTATTCTTTTCTCATTTTTTATCATATATATATTATCATTGACTAAAGAGTAGGGTGTGAACAAGAAACCCTAATGATATATCGTTACAACATCATTTACCAATGAGTAATTTTTGAGCAAGAACTATATATATATATATTGATTCAGTATTAGTAAAGAGAAATTAGTTAGGGCGAGAATATATAGTGTAATTATTTAGTGGGGTATGAATATAAAAGGTATATATTTACAATTATTTTTCTTCTATGAGGTATTTTCTTAGTTTCCCTTATAATAATTGCTTAACGAAAGAGAAATTTGCGCAATATTTTCTTAGTACAAGCATATAAATTTAAAATGTCAAGAACATAATTTGTATAATTATAAATGTCACATATGTAGCTTTCCATTTTTTCTATACGCTGCCAAACTTTGCTAAGTCTATGATTGGACTTTAAAGGCACACAATAAATACTCAATTTTAAGTCAATTTAAGGAAATCTTATATATATTTTTTTGGGTAGAAGAAGAATTTTAATTAGTAGAATATTAATGGTAGATTTTATACAAATTTCATAGTGTTAAGAGCTAATTATATTTTATTTCTAATTTTTTCAAATTGCAAAAATTCTTTAAAATTAGTGGATTTCGAGCAAATCCCAAAACGTCCCAATATACTGCGTCCCAGATTTCCATACATCCCAACGTCTTACCATCCGAGCAACTCCCTCTTGTCATAGGGGGATGCCGTGTACTTTTAAGAGATTGAGTATTTCTTGAATTACTTTGGATTGGAGTATGAACATGTAATTATTTTGAGTTTTATGGCCTATTTATGTAGTTTCCCCTTTATTATAGTACTAGATACAAAAGCCCGGGCAAATCTGGGTCCAATATATATTATTTTATTTGTTGCAATTTATGTGAAACATATAGATTAGGGGAGACAAAATCAATTTTACATATCTTTTTTTTATTATATATATAATATTTTTGCGTACTTTTCAAATAATATATGTGGCACATTTGATATTGTGAGAGTTAATTAATTTTTAAATATATTTGCTTAAATATTTTTAGTTGTTAATTACTGTGATTTATGTGGCACATGAGAAATTTTGCGAGTTATTCATATTTTCAATACATTTTTAGAAATATTTTAAGTTGTTAATTATTGTTGGTTATGGTACCCATATTTAACATAGTTTTCAAATAACATATGTTAGCTCATCCCTCTCAATTTCGTTGGAATTTCAAATGTTAATCTATTTCTTCATATAGCTTTTTTAATTATACTAAGTTTTTAATAATGGTGATTTATAGTATTTTTAAGGTCATTTTTAAATAATATATGTTATTTCCTGAGTTTCAATTAATGTGTCATAAGTGAAATTTTGAGAGGTAGCAAATTTTTGATAAGTAACTTTTAAATACATAATATAACAAAAAACAAAATGAGTGAAGAAATACAAAATATAAAGTAGAGGAAATTTGAGGAGAAGGGCAAACCGGTCAATTGACTGACTGACCCAAAGCTCCTCAAATTCGTATTTTGAAAGTTAATCAAAATGTTAATATGTTTTTAGAATATTTTAAGTTGTTAATTATAATGATTTTACAGTACTTTAACGTAATTTTAGAAAAGATATACGTTATTCCCTCAGTCTCGATTTATTGTGGCATAATTAAAATTTTGAGAGTCAACCAAAATTCTTATAAGTAATTTCTAATTACATAATATACTAAAAAAGAAAATACTAAATATAAAATAGATGAAATTTTGAGAGAAGGGTAAATTGGTCAATTGACCGACTGACCCTAAGCTTCTCAAATTACCAAACTTTTTATAAGTACTTTTTAAATACATAATATATTAAAAAAATAAACAGAAAAAATACTAAATATAAATTAGAGGAAATTTGAAGAGAAGGCCAAATCAATCAATTGACTGACGGGACCCTAAGCTCCTCAAATTCGCTCTTCTAATACATAGTAAAGTAATATACGTCTCGAAAAAGTCTTACTTGTTTAAAGTTATCTAAAGAATCCCATAATTAGGTTAGAACAAGACTTTGCAATGTTTTGCATTGCGTCATATTTTGTATTAGCTACTTTCGCAAATCTAGTTAAATCTATATAAACGCTACAAATTTTAAATATTTCATCACAACTTCCTTTTCATAAATTTATTGAAATTTATATGGGTGTGAAAAGAAAGTTGACTGTTTCAATAGAGGTGAACTGTGGAGGTCACCTGTTTCATGATATTTTTCATATGAATACTCATCACGTACCCAATATAACCCCTAATAATATAAATCATTTCGAAATTCATGAAGATGAAACCCCAAAAGTTGGGTCGGTTATTAGCTGGAAAAATATTGAAGGTAATACACATTTTTCCTTTCTCAATATGATTTGCTCGCATCAATTTTTTTATATCTAAATGCATTTTTTATTATGAAAGTCATTTTTAAAGAAAATTATTTCTATGAGGAAGTTATATGATGGTGTGAATAATTTTTCAATAAATAAAAAGGAAAAAACAACTTCTTTCACTTTTGCGTGGAAGTGATCATTTCCATAACTGAATCTATCTTATTTGTTGACATACTTTATTCTCTCCAAATAATACTAAACATTATTAATATTTAGCACTTAAAATTCCATAAAATTAAAACACTCACTATACTAGTATTTAATATATAAAATTTTGTATATATTTTCTACTCATCAATCAAATATCAAAACATATTTCACAAAACATGTTGGGTTTTAAAAGGTGTGAATGGAAAATGAAGAGTTGCGACTTTTATGAAGAGTTGTGACTTTGATGAAAAGTTACGACTATTATGAAAAGTTGTGACTTTTATCAAAAGTTGCGACTTTTATGAAAAGTTGTGAATTTTATGAAAAGTTGTGACTTTTATGAAAGGTGGTGACCTTTCCGAAAGATTGTGACTTTTCAAAGGTTTGTGACCTTTCCAGTAAGGCACAATAAGAACCTTTTCACACTACCCTCTGTTTTCTATAAATTGAGGAATTTCCTCTCATTTTAATAGAACCAATTTATGGACTTCTTCTTCTACTACTAAATCTAGTATTCTAAGTGTACTTTACTGCCGTTGAGTGGCTCGTTGACACCAACGTTTTGGGTATCAATACACTGGTGATTGAGATCATTCTATCCTGGAAGGACATATTCCAAATCAAACCTCGGATACTAGAGGGAAATAATTTCCTTAAGGGGACACTGTGCATTCAGTGGGATTGATCTTCTTTCTGCTTTTCCAGATTTTGGTATGTGTTACAGATTTTGGATTTGTGAATTAATTTATGTTCTTCTGTTCTTCGCTGGTTCATTAAACTTTGGTAACTTTATGTTTCTGCAATGTTTGTTGGAATCAGTAAGATTCTTTAAACACAGATAGACAACAATCCTTCTTTAAGAAAAAATATTTCGTATATTTTTTCTAAGCTGTTTCTGATTCTAGTTTCTCTACTATTTTTAATTTTCTAGTTGTGAAAATGTTCTTAAACTTTATTGTGTCTTACCAAGTTCTTCAAAGTTTTGTTCTAAGTATCTTAGGAATTCAAAAAAGTGAACAACAATCTTAAGGAAATTACTATACTATTGGTATTTCTTGTAATCTACTGATTGAGAGAAATAGATCATGGTATTAGAAGATTAATGCATTACTTCTCCAGAATTCGGTGCTTTGTTTAGCAAGGTCAAAGTGAGAATGTACAGAAAAAGTGGTGGTATTCCGGTTAAAGATTACATTAGGTAACATTCTTATTATTTTGTCTAAGGAGGAAAATAGTTTCTAAGAGTTAACAGCTTTGATTTTTTATCATGTGTATCTTTGGAAAAAGATCTGCAAACCATATATTGTGGAATGAATTTTGCTTTGTAAATAGTGTTGCCTATAAAATTCTTTAGTTTGCAAAATGAGAGATGCATATTTTTATTTGATAAAATAGTATGTCAAAATGTTATAGTTGGAAGTCTATTGAAAGTAAAAACATTTCTATGTGAGAAAGAATATGTTTAATTCTGCTTGGAGACGAAAAAAAAACTTTTGTAGTTTTATACTCCATGTGAAATTTGATAGTGTCTGATTTTTGTAGACTAAAAACTTTTGTAGTTTCTACTCTGGATAAATTAGACTATGCAATTGGTTTGAAAAATATGAAAACTTCACATAATAAGTCAATGTTGTACTTTTGACTTTCTATAAACTTCACTGTTATATAGAAACAAATTATACAAAATTTTTTGTCTTTATTGTTAGTATTTTAAATACGAAGTGGTATGTCTATTTGTGATAGAGGAAAACATATCAGTGACTTAGAGTTTGTGATTTTGTGCCTCTATGGAATGAACTTTGACACTCTGTAAAGATTGTCAAAGAGAATTGAAGAAATATAATTCTTTTGTAGAGTAATATTTCCAAAAGAGGTTTCATACTGCCAATGACATTTTGATAGTTTGGGAAAATATGTGGAAAAACTATTTT
>JAJOOF010000416.1:0-62679 GCA_029582545.1 Solanum lignicaule | reverse complement strand
AAAGATTACTTGGAAAGTCCTTCAAGCATAAGTCCAAATGTTAGGGAGAAAGATTACTTGGAAAGTCCTTCAAGCATAAGTCCAAATGTTAGGGAGAAAGATTACTTGGAAAGTCCTTCAAGCATAAGTCCAAATGTTAGGGAGAAAGATTACTTGGAAAGTCCTTCAAGCATAAGTCCAAATGTTAGGGAGAAAGATTACTTGGAAAGTCCTTCAAGCATAAGTCCAAATGTTAGGGAGAAAGATTACTTGGAAAGTCCTTCAAGCATAAGTCCAAATGTTAGGGAGAAAGATTACTTGGAAAGTCCTTCAAGCATAAGTCCAAATGTTAGGGAGAAAGATTACTTGGAAAGTCCTTCAAGCATAAGTCCAAATGTTAGGGAGAAAGATTACTTGGAAAGTCCTTCAAGCATAAGTCCAAATGTTAGGGAGAAAGATTACTTGGAAAGTCCTTCAAGCATAAGTCCAAATGTTAGGGAGAAAGATTACTTGGAAAGTCCTTCTGAAAGCATAAGTCCTTCATTTATGTATATTGTTCCTTAGTAAGATGTTGCATATATGCTGATCAGAGATCTCGTATCTGGCAAACATATCAAAAAAAAGAAAATCTCAAATGGTGGTAGTTTATTTTTAATTTCACTTGTGATGCAATATAAAATTCCTATTTCACTAGGATAACTACAATCAAGTGTATGCAGAAGGATCAGACAGAATCTGCAAACACATTATGAGTGTGTGCAATGCAAGAATAATGAATTCAGCTAGCCCACTATAAAGAACAAAACCCTTACAACAAGAAACTTTAGACATGAGTTTGTTTGCACCACCTTCACCATAAGACAGTACAAATTCAATAGAGAATTCATCTTGCGTATAAACTTGTTACTGGGTCAACAACATGACATTCTCTGTCTTGCCTTGTGTAGAATTGGGCAGATCCTGCAATATTAATTTATACACAAAGAACAGATAAAAGAAGAATGAGAGTTATTGATAAAAAGATATATATTATGAACTATTAATCATAGACTACTGCATACATGTGTTTGTATACACAACTATTGTAGCGTAGTTAGTTGTAGTAAGTTCTAGACAAAATTGCATGTTAACTAACTAACCACCTAGATCTCATAACCAACATCTTGAATAGACCAACAAATGTACTAACAATTATTTAACTAACTAACCAACTTCTATCAACACTTCCCGTCATACTTGATGTTAGAAGATGTTGAAAACACATAGTTTGGAGATAAGGTACTGATGTTATACTCTAGTTAAGCCTTTGGTTAGAGTATATGTTGGTTGGTCATGAGTAGAAATGTATTCAGTCTTTATTAGGCCTTGTTGAATTTTTTCTATGATAAAATGACAACGTATCTCAATATTCTTGGTTCTTTCATGATAGACAAGATTAGCAGCTATTTCTAGGGCTGCTTTACTGTCACTATACACCTTTTAGGCAATTCTAATTGTATTCTAAAATCTTTGATGAATCAAATTAGCCATGTTAGCTCAGCCAAAGTTGCCGCAAGACTCTGATATTCAGTTCCTACTTAGCTTCTGCATATAGTGGCATGCTTCTTAGATTTCCAAGAGATCAACGAATCCCCTCGTTTAATGGAAAATCTTGTAATCGACTTTGTTGGCACAACACAGGAAGCCCAATCTGCATCACAGTGGGTAGTTAGGCTATCCTTATTTTTGCTTGATAGTAATAATCCTTGACGCTGTTTTCTCTTGAGGTACACGATGATTTTTAGTACAGCATCCATATGAGATTGCTTAGGATGTTGCATAAATTGGCTTAGAGTCTGCACATTATAAGCTATATCAAGCCTAGTTACAGTGAGATACATCACCTTCCCTATAGTCTTTGATATGAACCTTGATCTGTTATGGTCTCATAACTTGTATCATTTTCTTTCTTTGTCTGTTGATCATACTCTTTCGTTCTAAACTTAGTACTTATATCCATAGGTGTGTTTGCAGGTTTGGATGCACTAAGTACAGCCTGAAAATTCAATTCAAGGGCATACTTTCTTTGGTGCATCACCATACCTTTTTTTGATCTTGCAAACTCAATCCCTAGAAATTAGTTTGGTCCCTTAGATCTTTCATTTTGAAGGCTTTGTAGAGAGCAACTTTGTCTCTAAAATCTGACTTAGGTTGTCACATGTGATTAGTATGTCATTTACGTATACTAATAGCGAAATGATTCCAGTTCTTGTCTTTCTTATGAACAGGGAATGATCATACTGACTCTATGTAAACCCAACACAAATATGAGCCTTAGAAAGTTTAGCATTACACTACCTAAGTGCTTGTTTGAGCCCATAGAAGGATTTAGATAGTCTACACACCTGCTTACACTCCCTCTTGCTTTTAAATCCTCGTAGAAGGTTCATATATATCTCATCAAGTAGGTCTCCTTCCAAGAATGCATTGTACACATCCATTTTGTGTATGTGCCAAGGTTTAGCTGTTGCAATTGCCAGGATAATTCTCAGTGTAACCATGTTCACAACATGACTGAATGTTTCTTGATAATCTATGCCCTCTGTTTGACTATAGTCTTTTATGACAAGTTTGTTTATACCATTCTATGTCTCCTGAGGCCTTGTATTACACTTTGTAGATCCATTTGTACCCTATTGGCTTCTTTCCTTGAGGTAACAATCCTACTGTCCATGTATGATTATGTTCCAATGCATCCATCTCAGCTTGCATTACTTCCACCCATCTAGGATCATTGACAACTTCTCCATATGAAGAAGGTTCCACAATGTTATAAAAAGCGGCTAAGTAGGCCTGATATTTAGAAGAGAGATTTGTTAGACAATTGCCATTTTTTTCCAGCTTATTATTTTTGTTGTTTTATACTTATTTCAATTTAGTGCTTCCTATTTTCTAGCTAGAGTTAGTCAACTTTAGTGTCTTAACTTTCAGAAGTAAAACGCCTGTTTTATGGCTATTAGTGGCACATGTTCTTATTTAGTTTTAACATCCACTTTGTAAGTGGCTACTAGATAGGAAATAGTTAGGTTTTTCCTTGTATAAATTTAGATCTTATGCAAATCAATTCTTGGGTCTTTCTGTTTTAACAGTGGCATCAGAGCCTCTAGTTGATCTTACAGGACAAAACGTTTTAACCTACAACACAAATGGCATCCAACAACCTACCATTAAATCCATCATTCACTTTCACCGGTGAAAATTATCAAATCTGGTTTGTGAAGATGCAAGCTATTCTGGTTGCGTATGAACTCTTGGAAACTATGGCGGAAGATAAACCACTTGCTTCTCTACCAGCAAATCCTACCTTGGATCAGATCAAATCCAACAAAGAAGAGAAGGCAAAGAAATCTAAATCCAAGTCGCTAATGTAGAATGCTATGGCAGGTTCTGTGTTTTATAGAATCATAGCTCGAAAATAGCAAAAGAGGCTTGGGATAGGTTGGAAGAAGAATATTAATGCAGTGATAGAACACATAATATGCAAGTGTGAACCTGAAAAGAGAGTTTGAGTCCTTGAATATGCAAGAAGATTAAACAATTAGTAAGTATGCTGATCGAATCTCCTTAATTGTTACTAACATTAGACTACTTGGTGAAGAATTTATAGACAAACGAATTGTGGAGAAATTTTTTGTGACTCTTTTTAAGAGGTTTGAATCTAAGATTTCCTCTCTTCAAGAATCCAAGGACTTTGGCAAACTTTCATTAGGTGAACTAATGAGTGCTCTTCAAGCATAAGACCAAAGAAGGACTATGAGAAGGGACAAGTTTAGTGAAGGACCTTTCTCTGTACAAAAACATTTTTTTGGTAAAGGAAAGCAACCGTTCAAACAAAATAATACGAGCAAGCATAATTGAGGAAACATTAATGGAGATGTGAAGCAGAAGTTCCCTCCGCAAACATTGTAAAATAACTACACATCTAGAAAAGTACTGTTGGTAGAGAGTTGATGCTATATGAGGAAACTGTAAGCAGACAGGGCGCATATCCAAGGTCAACAAATCAAGAGCAAAGAAATGTAGAGCTATGCAAGCACAAGTAGCATAAGCTGCTAATGCACATGAGGATTTACTCTTAGCAGTTTAATACTTTTCAATCAATGAATCCTATTATTCATGGCTTCTTGATAGTGGTTGCACATATCACTTTTGCAATGATGCTGAAATGTTTAAATTCCTTGATGGTACTTACAAATCTAAAATAAAAGTGGGAAACGGTGAGCCAATATAAGTCAAAGGCAGAGGTACAGTTTATATCTCAACAATACCAGGTATCAAAATTATTCCTGATGTTTTGTACACACTTCATATGAGTCAAAATTTATTGAGATTTGGAAAAATGCTTGAAATAATTATTCTCTGCATTTTAAGAATTGTGAGTGTGTGGTTTTGACCCTTCTGGAGTAGAATTATTTTATGTCATGATGAGCAACATAATGTTTTTAGTTGATTTGGAGAAAATAACTGAGCAGACTTACACTATTACTTCACAAACATGTACAAACCTATGGCATAAAAGGTTTGGTCACTTTAATCTGATAACCATCGCAGAGATGAAAAATAAATAGCTAGTAAAAAATATGCTTGAATTTATTTCTAATGCTCGAGTTTGTAAAACTTGCCAACGGGGGAAGCAAACAAAATTTCCATTTCAGGTAAACCAAGTATGGAGAGGTAACCAGAAACTTCAGCTCATTCATATGGATGTTGCGGCCCAATGAAATGAGATTAATTGAATGGTAACAAATACTTTGTCCTCTTTAATGATAACTACACCAAAATGTGTTGGGTTTATTTCATTAGACTGAAGAGTGAAATCTTTGATGTTTTTAAACAATTTAAAGCTTTAGTTGAAAATCAATGTAAACTTAGTGTTAAGGCTTTACAGTTTGACAATGGAGGAAAATATACTTCTTCTCAGTTTGTGGAGTTTTGTAATAGCATAGGTATTGAACGCCAACTGACATTACCATACAGTCCACAACAAAATGGCGTGTCTGGAAGGAAGAACATGACAACAATGGAGATGGCCGAATGTCTTTTGCTCGAAAGAAAGATCCCAAATCAGTTTTGGGTGGAAGCAGTCAGTACCTCTATATATATGCTGAACTGATTTCCAACTAAGGCCTTGTAAGACATGACTCTATATGAAGCTTGGTGTGGGAGCAAATCATCAGTACACCATATCATATTAGAATCTTTAGGTGTATATGTTATTATCGAGTTCCAAAAATAAAGAGGAATAAGGTGGACAACAAGGCTCAAAGGGCATATTTATGGGCTATAGTTCATCCAATGGATATAGGATTTTATGTTTGAAATTAGAAAAATTAATTCTTAGTCGAGAAGTGATGTTTGATGAAGTAGCTGGTTGGGATTTGAAAAATAAGAAGACCTCTTATTCTTATTTATTTTCAAAGGAGCAGCCTCAACCTGCAGAAGAGGAATTAGTGGATGATGTACTAGTGCGGGGAACTCGAACCCTAAAAGATATCTATCAATGGTGTAATTTGGTTACCTTTGAACAAACAAGCTATGCTGAAGCACAAGACTCTCAGTCTTATAAGAGATTTATGATAGATGAAATAGACATGATCAAGAAGAATGAAACTGGGGAGCTTGTTGAGAGACCTAGAAAATGCACGGTGATTGGTGGAAAATGGATTTTCAAGACGAATTTCAATCATGATGGAACAATTTGCAAGCATAAGGCTAGATTGGTGGTGAAGGCATACGCACAATAATATGGTCTAGATTACCAGGAAACATTTGCTCATGTATCAAGGTATGACACAGTTAAGCATATTCATGCATTTGCATCCCATAGTTCCTGGCAGATTCATCAGCTTGATGTCAAATCGGCTTTTTTTTAATGGTTTGCTTACTAAAGAGATCAATGTAGAAAAACTTGCTGGTTTCTCAGTTACAAAAAAAGAGGTTAAGTTTATCTCTTAACGAAAACCTTGTATGACCTAAAACAAGCCCAAAGGGCATGGTATGAGAGGATGGACAATCATCTCATCCAACATGGCTTTAGTAGAAGTCAAAGTGAAGCTACTTGGTATGTGAAAGTCACTGCACGTGAGTCCTTAATTATCTAAATTTATGTGGATGACATGGTCGAGACAAGAAGAAAAATTGAACTAATCCAAAGGTTCAACGATTAGATGGAGAAAATCTTTGAAATGGCTGATCTTGGAGTCATGAAATACTTCCTAGGCATAGAAGTGTTCCAGACTAGTGATAGAATTTTCATATGCCAGCAAAAATACATTTTGGATGTTCTTAAACAGGTTCAAAATGCAAGACTGCAAACCTGTGAGTACTTCGATCTCTACTGGTGTGAAGCTTGGCAAGGATCAGAATTCTGAAAAAGTGGATTATAGTATGTATAGAAGCTTAATTAGTAGTCTTCTATATCTAATCATAAGCAGACCTGACATTCTATTTGTTGTAAGCTTGCTCTCTAGGTTCATGCATTCGCCTAGAGACACACACTTCACAGAGGCCAAAAGAGTGTTACGGTATATTAAAGGAACCAACAAGTTTGGAACTTTTTCCCAACTTCTTCTGAAGTAACTATGAACTTGGTCGGGTACTCTGATAGTGATTAGGGTGGCAGAGTTGATGATTACAGAAGAACCTCTGGATATCTTTTCTGTTTGGGGACAAGTTGTTTTAGTTGGAGGGTTAGGAAACAAGAAACTACAACTCAATGAACAACAGAAATTGAGTACATAGTTGTTGCATCTACTGTGAATAAAGCTATCTGGCTAAGGAAGATGTTGAAGGACTTGGTCCATGAACAAACAGAAGTTACCAAGATCATATGTGAGAACAATTCAGTAGTTTCAATATAAAAAAAATCTAGTGTTTCAGGATAGAACTAAGCATATCAAGGTCAAGTTCCATTTTGTTAGAGAATTCCAACAATCTAATGAAGTGTTGCTTGTTCATTGTTCATCTGAGAACCAGCTAGCTGACATTTTTATTAAGTCACTGCCAAAGGAAAGGATCGGAGATGTGAGGCAAAGAATTGGTGTTTGTCACAAAAATGCCATGGAGGAGTCTTAGACAATTGACATTTTTTTCCAGATTATTATTTTTACTGGTTTTTTTACTTATTTCAATTAAGTGCTTCCTATTTTCTAGCTAGACTTAGCCAACTTTAGTTGCTTAACTTTCTGAATTTAGTGGCCACTTTTATGGCTGTTAGTGGCACATGTTCTTATTTAATTTTAACATCCAGTTTCTAAGTGGCTACTATATAGGTAATCGTTTGGATTTTCCTTGTATAAATACAGAACTTCTGGAAATTAATACATAGCTGGAATTTCATAAGTTCACTTTATTTTTATTCTTCAGATTAATTTTTGAGTGTTTCTATTTTAAAAAGAATATCCTATGAGCTATAGTGCATAGGGCACATTTCCATGAACATTTAAGGAGATAAAGTCCTTCATCCACTCTGGTGGATGTTTTCCCCTTGCTAATTTCCTTTGAATCTGATTGTGAAAAGCTTGAACAAGCTCAGTGTGATCTACAACTTGATTTGTTGGAGGATCTTTTGTTGTTTGAACATATTTTGGTTGCTCTTCTTGCTCCACTTGAGGAAACTCATCCATGTTTGCATCATGCTCCACCATGCTTTGTATGTTATTGACAAAATTATGATTATTAGGTGTAGGTTCTTCTAACAATGTGTTCGATGGTGAAGGAAAAAAGGATGAGAGTTGAGTCTTATTTTTCTTGAAAGGGAATATGTCCTCTGTGAATGTAACATCTGTATTCACAAGAAACACAGTCTTTGTCAAATCATATAATGCATAACCACTTTGATTTTCAGAATATCCCATATGCATTGTTTGTTTAGTTCTAGGCATGAGTTTATCAGCTTCTTCAACTGTCTTTGCATAACATAAGCAACCTAGTACTATCAAATGCATAAGAGATGGTTTTCTATTACATAACTTCTCATTATGAGATATACCACCAATGATAGTAGACGGGAGTCTCTTTATCAAATATATTGTTACTTTTACACCATGTCTTGAGAACCTTAGTGGTTTATTAGCTAGAAATCTGATAGCTCTCGTCATTTCTAGTACATGTATGTGTTTTCTTTCTTCAACACTATTTTGTTGAAGAGTAAAATGAACAATAGGTGAGATGAACAATGCCTAGATTCTCAAAAATTTCTTACGTTTGGAATTAATGAACTCACTCCATTATAAGATCATATAGCCTTTACATAAATGTTAAATTGAGTTCTAACATAAGCTAAGAAATTCTTCAAAACAATGATCACATCTAATTTAAGTTTCAACCAAGTTACTCTGGGAAAATCATCAACAATAGTCAAAAAAGATTTATAGCCTTCACAAGTAGACATTTTATAAGGGCCCTATTAATCCATACATGTATTAACACTTCTAAAAGTACTAATAGGAAAAGGAAGTCTAGCCTTTTTGGCACAAGGACACATTGTATATTGATTCATTATTTCAGCTATATGTCTCTTTTGTCCACGAAACTATTGAGTTAGCGTAATAGAAGTACACATGACCAAGTCTCATATGCCATAAACCAATGCTATCTTTCTTAAACCCTAGACTACTTGTGCTTGTTTTTACACTATATAATTTTTTCCTTACTCCATGTAACATTTGATTGAGCTTGAAGTATTAACCTTCTTTCTCTTTAAAAATCTCCTCCACCTTCCCATTTGAGAGATCCTGAAAAACACAAAAGTCAGTAAACTATGTTGTTGAACATTGTAACTCTCTAGTTGCCTTAGACACTGATAGTATGTTATATTTGAATTGTGGAACATAAAAGACATTGATTAATGTACTTCTGTTTGAAACATTATTTCTACCGGTATGAGTTACATGTGAAACATTCCAATTAGGCAGACACACCTCTTTCAGATTATCAGGTTTAGTTAATGATTGTTTATTCAATAGTTCAATAAATGAAGTCATATGATTAGTGGCCCCTATGTTAATGATCCATTCTTGAGGATTATTGATTACCATCGGAGCACAATTATTACCTGTCATATTGATATGGAATAAACCTAGGAGACATCATGTAATTTTCACCTGCAACTACTGTGAAACCACCACGTGACTACCCTTCCTTATGAAATGAAGACACCTCTTGCCATTGTTGTGCTTGATTATGTGGTTGAGCATGTGTTGCTGGTGCATTCCATTCTTCTACCACACCATTATGCGCACTAGAACCTATCCTCCTTTTCCTATTTTTTGTGATTAGAGCTTTTATTGTACTCATAACATCTGTTCTCTACTCATTTATGATCCCCAGATTTTGGATGACCCGGATCATATCCCACCAACTTATAGCAATCCCTCATGTAATGTCCTTTCAGCTTGCAGGGATCACACACTGCATAGGATTATAATTTGGATTATACCCTATTTTCCCTTTTTGAAATACTCAATGCATCATAAGAAAAGTAGGAACTACACCTAGCAACCCAATATGCATGATATTTCAATATTTTGCATGTACCATAAGACAAGAAATTTCCATATCATTCATTAGCAAAGTAGTACGGCATTCCTTAACCACCATTTTTTATATACCTGAAATGAACTTAATCATCCTTACCCTAGGATCAACAATCATAGTGGGAAAATATCAAGAAAATTGTGTGAAATTCAAAGAATATTCCTTCATACACATATTTCCTTGACAAAGGTTGATGAAGTCAAGCACCTTTGCCTCCTTCATCTCAAGGGAAATAACCTATCAATTAATATCAACATTAAACTTTTCCCAATTGAAAGGACCCGAATATCTTTCTCTCTCTTATTTCCATTGGTTGAACCATATTTGAGCAACACCCTTAAGTTGATAAGCACACAATTCCACCTTTTCCACCGGTGTCCCTCATATGATTATCAACACCTTATACACTTCATCGATGAACTCTTGATGATCTTCCTCAACCTTAGAACCATGAAATTACGGGGGTTTTATTCTAGTGAAGTCTCTCACTCTAGTTGTCGTCGTACTCATATTTGGGTTCACGGGGACCACAACCTCCCTAATGTCCTATGTCGTCATGGTTTGAGCCAGCACTTAAATAATTGCCCTAAACTTTGCATTAGTCATTTGTTCCACCAAAGGGTCAACCGGAACTTGAGGAGCTTAAGGAGTAGCTTCTCATTCCACATTCTCTCCCGCATACCTTCTAGAATAAGCCTTTCGAGTGGCCATCTCCTGTAGAGCATCAGATAAGGATTATGAGAGAGACATTGTAGAGTTAAACTATATCGCACAAATTTAGAATAATGAAAAAAGTGGAGTTTCCTACACATCGTATAGCCTTCCATTCATAAATGTGACGCACTTCACACTCATGAACAAGACTTTATTCAACGTGGCTTATGAAATTTCGTAGGACCTTTCTAAACCTTGTGCTCTGAATACCATGTTTGTCACGACCCAAGGTAGACCCTAGGCGTAACATGGCGTATAGGACTCTTAGAGGCCCTACTAAAGACAATTAGCATGTATCATACAAGATAATGGATCATTAAGAAGGTTTGCAAGAGAATTTCATAGTGAAAGAGTTTATAAATTTTAACAAAAGACTAACATAGTCTCAAGCGATGTAGTATATAAGGAGTGATCGGGATGTAACCCGTAGATCATATACAAAACTTAAATGTAAAGACAATATGAAATATAGGCTCGGTCCTTGGAACATAAGGTTTCATCAATATTACATATCTACTAGATGATCCCTAGCTAGAGAGATGTTATTATTAGTCTTCAATCTGGTAAGCTCCCTTCACATATTTTCATAATTTTCTTTAATCTCTAAAAACTAAGGGGGTTGAAGGGGGGACTTAACAGAGTCACCCAAAACAGAAAACCCTCCCAAAATCATCATGTCTTCAAGAGTAACAGTAGCTTCCCCCCACGAAAACACAAAATTGTTAGTCTCACAACACCACCTTTCTACCAACCCAAAAATCAAATTTTGATCTGTCTGGACTCTATAAACTGAACTTTTGAGGGCTCCGTAAATTCCTGCAGCTTTCCATATACGGTGATGGATAAACTCCATCGTTTCAACCCATTTTTTACATTTCATTTGTTGATCCCTCCATCCATTGCAACCATGAAAGGAGACTTTCAATGGCCACTAAAATTTGGATGAAAAAGGAATTGAAGAAGGCTTCAAATTTGGTCCTTCATTCGAAGCAACAATTGGATTTAAAAAATGGGCAATTATATTTGGTGGAATTCCACCAAGTGGTGAAACCAACATCTCATCTCTTTCATCCATCATTGGATCTTCCATCGATTCTTAAAATGGACAAGTCACCTTGTTTTAGGACAAACAAACAATGAATTTTGATTCTCTTAGGCCAAACAAAACGTTTTTCTCTACAAGTTGAAAATGGGAATGACGGCTACAAATGGTTTATGCAGAGTTATACTTTACTTTCCATAATCTTCTTTGTCCTTTAGTGAGTATCAACTTAAGATTATACGTTGACTGAAATGGAGTAACTATATTTTTTTTCAAGGGGTGTTAAAACATGAAAATAAATAAACATACGAGTAAATTTAGGGATTATTTAAATAGAATTTATATAAATAAAACTTTTAACCTATCTACATAGTATATCTTTTCAAACATGTGGTTCAGTCATTGACGATAATGAAGATTATTTAAACTTTACGTGCATGAGATTTTAATCCTATGCCCCGATAATGGAAGACGATTGTTGTAGACTTTCTGTCAACGTAAAACTGGTGAATTGTGATGGTAATAACAAAATAAAATATGCCAATCCTTCTAATTATGACATATATTAACTCGGTAGTATTCACTTAATTTTTAATGTTATTTTAGAACTTGTTTAAAACATTCTAGAAAAAACCACTTGTTTGGTGGGGTATCTTTTATAGAATAAATTTAAATTCAGATCGTCAATAATCATTTGATATAATATTTAGGGATATAAACAACACGTAGTATCTATACCTTTTTAATGGAGCAGTGTCACTTGACTATTTTTGAATACATGCGGCTTGATGACGGTGTGTATTACTTAAATTTTTTGTGCATGACCTTCAGTCCTAAGCCCTTGATAGAGAAACAATTTCAGTAGGCTGATAATTAATAAAAAACTGGTGAATATAGTGATAAGAATAGCAAAATGAAATATGACATTTTGTAAGGTTGTTATTTTACCATCATGTACACATTGATATTAATTGAACTTTTCATACCTAAGCTTTTAGTCCTAAACCTTGACAGAGAAAGATGATTACAGTATAGTGGCTGTTAAAAAACCTGAGAAACTTGTGTAAGAATCATTTTAATTACATCATATAGTCACTCAATAGTATTTCATGAATTCATGATGTGAGTTTAACACAACGGTATTAGAAAGAGCTAATTTTAGATAAAACAAAATTGGAAATAGTCAAATGGAGAATTTTGCAAGTTATGCTTAAGTTGTGAGCTTTGGGTCAACTGTAAATGACCAGAACTTTCAATACAATATGAGTTAGGTGACCCATAAGATATCAAATGAAAGGTCTTTGAATCCTCTTTCCAAAACCGCCGAGTTTGATGAATTTTGAGTTCGGATGAGGTAGATATACCCGTTTGAAGTCAGGCTATCCAGTTAAGGAAAGTTACCCGTATTAATGAAGGGTATTTTGGTATTTTACTTACCTCTTCCGCTTTAAATTTTATTAGTAAGATTTTAGGAGTTGGTCAGTTTTCATGATCCAAATTCTCTTAGGGTTTTAGAAGAGAATTCAAGAAGAGAAAAAAGGAGAAAAGGAAGAAAAATCAAGATTTCTTGTGAATCGAGGATTTGATCGCCAAATTGAGGTATGAAAGTTCTTATCGTATTGGGTTCATTCTCCCACTCACCAATCATGTGATTTTATCCGTAATTTCATTCTTGAGGTTGAATTTCTTGAGTTCATGATGAGTTTCTTGAAGTTTCGTTCTTAAATCGTTAATGATGGGTTTGATGAGTTCTTGAGATGAATGTTAGGAGTTTGAGGGTTGTTTTTAGTAGATTTTCGTGTACTTATGTTGGGTATTCAAATCTAAATGAGTTTGGAAGAAACCATTCGATTCTAGGTGAATTAGGGCCAAAAATCGAAGAAGAACATTCGCCAGAATGTTGTCAAGAGGGCCACAAAAATAATTTTTTTACATTTAAAATGACGGGAAACATCAATTTCAAAATGAGTTCATGAGGAGTTTTGAGCACTATCTCTTTTAAAAGAAACCTTTTGAGTAATAATCTCAAAGTCCTCATAAACCATGTAACCAACGTGGGTAGAAAGGGTCATACTTTTTAGATGATTTCGTATAGATTTTTAAGCATAGCATAGTGCATCCACTTAGTTGAGGATGTCTTACACTCCGGCGAGGTATAGGACAATTCTGGAACCGTGGGAGAGATGTTGTATCATCACCTAGCTCATAGTGATTTTAACACCTCAAGATCAACTCAAACAGAACAACAGAAAATAGGTGAACCACGGAGGGGTTCACGAGTCGTGATCAGGACCACCATTTGTCACCCTCATCGTGGTTCATACCCTCCTAGGAGTGGTGGACCACATGACCCTTCACGAGCCGTGGATCTCCACAAGAGCCATGTGAAGGCTCGTGAAGGTAAGACAGAGCCACCAGGGGTCAGACGTCAGATCACGGAGCCCACCACGGGCCTTGATCTTGATGATAGGTCCATCGTACTGAGCTAGCAAACCCCCAGCTCAAGTGAAGGATTAGAGTCGCCTTCACGGTCCGTGATTCTCGACACGGGCCGTGGTGAGGCTCATGAAGCTGAACCAGTAGGCCCCTAGCCCCAAGTGAAGAACCATGGTGGCCTTCACGGTCAGTGGTCCTTCACACGGTCTGTGAAGTAGACCGTAGAGGTGAGTGCCAGAACCTGTAGTAACTAGCTGAGAATCCAAGACCCACTCGACGGGCTGTAGTCCCTTATTGATCAACTACATTTGTTCAACTTATATATTTGTTCAACTATATTCCACATCTTGCATGCTCAGTACAATCCAAGTACTGAAGCATACTCTACGCTACATCCTGTCATGATGTAGGGTCATGTACTAAGCATTCATATCACGCATAGATCGGTTCCCGATCTGTATTAGCAGCTTCAGTGGTGAGTCCTCATACTTCGAGGTTAATAAACAAGTTTTCTATTTCATTATTTCATTTAAGGTTCAGTTTTTCTTAGGTTAGCAGGGATATGTCCCAGTAACTCTAGTCAGTAGACGCTATTCGAGACATAGTATTAGATTCATCTTTAGTTTTGAGTGATTATTTAGTATCAATAAACTCTTAGTATATTTTATATATTCATACCATATTTGGGTATCCCCCACTATCAGTAATAAATTGATTTATCTTCTACATTAGTTCATCTTTTCATAGATATGTTTAGTTTGCTTATGATATGCCAGCTCAGGGTTAGCTTGGGGTCACTCATGATCCTAGCTCCCGTGTTAACGTCAATGGGGTAGCCTTGGGGAGTGCCAAACATGGTATTAGAGCATTAGGTTTAAGAGTCCTAGGATGTCTGAAAGTTGCACTAAGTAGAGTCTTTTTCATTGGTGTGAAGTGCACCATATCTAATTACAGGGAGGTTGCAAACTATTTTAAGAAAAACTTCACTCTCTTTGCTACTCTTATCGTGCGTGTGGTAAGATCAAATTTCTCCTTTCTAATCCGTTGTTATATGTTATAGATCATTCCTCTTCGTAGAGCTTATGCCAGGAATGCTAATACCCACAACACAAATGCAGTTCCTCTAGTCCCAGACCATGAGGTTTCGAATGTAGAGTTTCGAAATTCTATATAGTTTTTTTTCTCAGAGTGTAGCCATCCAGAATTATTAGCAGGTCCAAGTTCCTACTAATACATATATTGGGTCAACTGCAGCTAGAGTTTAATATTTTTGTTACGATCAATCTGCCTGAATTTTTAGGGTCGCAAGTTTGAGAGGACCCCCAGAACTTAATTATTGAGGTCAAGAAAATCTTTGGAGTGATGATAGGTTATAGTTTGCATCCCACCAGCTTAAGGATGTGGCTTAAATTGGTTCACTCAGTGAAAAGACAACAGGGGTGCAGATGCATCTACTTTGACTAGGGAGTGCTTTACTGGAACTTTTCTTGACAGGTTCTTCCCAAGAGAATTGAGAAAGACAAGAGGGTTATGGACTGAAGTTCAATGATATCTCTAGGTATGCTTCACACATGGTTGTCGATCCCAGGGCACAAATGAGTAAGTTTTTGTTTGGGTATGACTCATGCTATGTTATTAGAGGATATGAATATCTCTAGGCTTATGAATCATGCTCAGCAGGTTGAATTAGATAATCTTAGGTAATTGCCTAAGGACAACAAGAAAGCTAGAACAGGGAACTATGAATTCTGTAAGCAGAAATCGGGTGGTGGAAATAGCTCATAGTTTCAACAGAGATCTTCAGCCCCAGCACCTTAATCAGCTTGTGCTCCATACCCCAGGTATCGACCCGATTAGAAAGGTAGGGTATCAGACTTTAAGTCTAAGGCGAGTAATTCAGGTAACACGACTTTCCCAACTTGTCCAAAGTGTAGTAATAACCATCTGGGAGTGTCTTGTAGGGAAGGAAGGATTTTTTGGGTGTGGTCAGTCTGGCCATAGGCTTAAGGATTGTCCTTCTTCCAGAAAGGACAAGGAGAAAACAGTAATAGGGCTCACTCTACAGCTCCAGCAGTACCTGCAGGTCGCCTAACTGAGCAGGGAGATTCATCTGGTACAGGTGGCGATCAGCGCCAGAACAAGTTGTATGCTCTCCAGGCTTGCTAAGACCAGAAAGATTCTCCTGATGTGGTCATTGGTACGTTACGAGTCTTTCATTTAGATGTTTATGGGTTGTTAGATCCAGGGGCTACTCAATTTATTGTAACTCCTTATATAGTAGTAAACTTCGGTGTTATTCCAAAAATTCTCTCAGAACCTTTCACAGTCTCTACTCCAGTTGGTGACGCAGTTATAGCTCGATGGGTATACAAAAATTTCCCTAACACAGTTTCTCAGAAAGTCACCTCAACAGATCTGGTAGAAGTAGAAATGGTAGACTTTGATATCATTCTAGGCATAAATTGATTACATTCCTGGTATGCCTCAGTCGATTGTAAAACCATAATTGTTCGGTTTCAATTTCCAAACGAGCCAGTCTTAGAATGGAAGGGTAGTAGCTCAGTGCCTATAAGTCGATTTATCTCTTGCCTTAAGGCCAGAAAAATGATCTCCAAAGGGTATGCCTATATTCTTGTTTGGGATAAGGATTAAAACTCTGAAACCTCAACTCTCGAGTCAGTTCCAGTAGTAAATGAATTTCCATAAGTGTTTCCACAAGATCTTCCCGAGTTCCTACCGAAAGGGAAATCGACTTCGGAATTGATCTCCTTCCAGATACCTAGCCTATTTCAATTTCCCCTTATAGAATGGCTCCGATGAGCTTAAGGAATTGGAAGAACAGTTGAAAGACCTTCTAGATAAGGGCTTCATCAGACTGATTATCTCTTCATGGGGTAGTCCAGTGTTGTTCATGAAAAAGAAAGATGGTTCCCTCAAAATGTGCATTAACTATCATCAATTGAACAAAGTCACAATCAAGAATAAGTACCCTATCCCAGGGATTAATGACTTGTTTGACGAACTTCAGGATGCTAGTCATTTTTGAAGATAGACCTTAGATTCGGTTATCATCGGCTCAGAATCAGAGATAGCGACATGCCAAAAATAGCCTTCAGGACTCGGTATAGTCAGTATGAATTTGTAGTTATGTTATTTGGACTAACCAATGCTACTGCAGCTTTCATGGATTTAATTAGTAGGGGTTCAAGCAGTATTTTGACTTGTTCATTATCATTTTTATTGATGATACCCTCATTTACTCTAGGAATGAAGAGGAGCATGCCACTCATCTAAGGGTTGTTCTGCAAACTCTCAAAGATCCCCAGTTATTCGCTAAGTTTAGCAAATGTGAATTTTGGTTACAATCTGTTGCTTTCCTTGGTTATATGGTATCTAGCGAGGGAATCTGCGTGGATTCTCAAAAAATAAAGGGAGTGAAACAGTGGCCCTAACACACCTCTCAACCAGATATTAGATGTTTCTTGGGTTTGGCCGGTTATTACAGGAGATATGTTGAAGGATTTTCATCCATAGCTCCCCCCATTGACCAAGTTGACTCAGAAAAAAGTTAAGTTTCAGTGGTCAGATGAATGAGAGAAGAGCTTATCAGAAGTGAAAATTAGGTTGACTACAACTGCCGTTTTGACTCTACTAGATGGTTCAGACGATTATGTGATCTATTGTGATGCATCCAGAGTCAGCCTAAGTTGTGTGTTGATGCAGCGAGGTAAGGTCATAGCTTATGTTTAGACAGCTTAAGGTCTATAAGAAGAACTACCCAACTCATGACCTCGAGTTTTCAGCAATAGTAGTATTTTCCTTAAAGATTTGGAGACATTACTTGTATTGTGTTCGTAGGACATAAGAGCCTCCAATATGTGTTCACCTAGAAAGAGTTGAATCTTCATCAGAGGAGATGCCTTTATTTCCTCTAAGACTATGACATGAATGTGCTTTACCATCCTTGTAAGGCCAATGTAGTGGTTGCTGCTTTCAACAGACTATATATGTGTAGTGTAGCACATGTTGAGAAAGAAAGGAAGGAATTAGCAAAAGATGTTCACTGACTTGCTCGCTTAGGAGTTGTCTTACGGACATGTTAAATGGTGGTGTGCTAGTTGAGAATAGCTCAGAATCTTCATTGGTAGCAGAGGTTAAGGAAAAACAAGATAGTTATCATGTATTACTTCAGTTGAAAAGTATAGCCCATCAGCAGAAAGTTCAGGTTTTCTCCTAAGGTAGAGATGGTGTGCTTCATTACCAGGGTCGCTTATGTGTTCCTAATGAGAGTGAGTTGAGGCAGCATATTCTTACAAAAGCTCATAACTCCAGGTACTCCATACATCTAGGTGCCACTAAGATGTATCGTGATCTACGGGAAGTATTTTGGTAAAATAACATCAAGAGGGACATAGCAAATTTTGTGGCTAAGTGTTCTAATTGTCAACAGGTTAAGGTAGAACATAAAAAACTAGGAGGTATTAATTAAGAGATTAGCATTCTTACATGGATGTGGGAAGTGATAAACATGGACTTCATTACGGGTTTACCTCGTACTCGCACACAGCATGACTCAATTTGGGTAATAGTGGATAGAGTTAGTAAGTCCGCTCACTTCTTGACTGTCAAGACCACAAATTCAATGGAGGATTAATCTAAATTCTACATTAATGAGATAGTAAGGTTGCATGTGTCCCTTTTCCTATCATGTCATATAGAGGTCCTTAGTTTACCTCTCATTTGTGGAAATCATTTAATAAAGGTCTTGGTACTCAGGTAAATCTCAGTACAACCGTTCATCCAGACACGAATTGTCATGCAGAGCTTACTATTCAGACCTTAGAGGGCATTTTGAGATCTTGCGTGATCAATTTCAAGGGCAGTGGGGTCGATCACCTACCTCTCATATAGTTCGCTATAATAATAGCTTTCATTCCAGTATTCAGATGGCCCCTTATGAGGCATTATATGGGCCTACATGCAGATCTCCAATTAGTTGGTTTGAAGTAGGTGAAGCAGCACTGCTTGAGCCAGATTCGGTTGAGGAAGATATGGAAAAAGTTCAGCTCATCAAAGATAAAGTTAAGACCACTCAGAGTCATTAGAAGTCCTATGCAAATGTGAGAAGAAAGGACTTAGTGTTGGAGATAGATGATTCTGTTTTTCTGAAAGTGTCACCTATGAAGCGGGTGATGAGATTTTTCAAGAAAGGGAAACTCAGTCCTATATATTTAGGTCATTACAGAATGCTTAATAGGGTTGGTAATGTGGCTTCTGAGTTAGAGTTTCCAGCAAAACAAGCAGCGGTTCATCCAGTCTTTCACATTTCCTTGTTGAAGAAGTGTGTGGGTGATCCGGCATCCATAGTACCATTAGAAAGTGTGGCTGTGAAGGATAGTCTCACTTATAAAGAGGTGCCAGTTGAGATTCTTGAACATCAGGTTCGTAGGTTGAAAAATAAAAAAGTCGCTCCAGTGAAGGTTTTGTTGAGGAGTCAATCCGTAGAGCAAGGTACTTGGGAAGTAGAAGCAGCTATGAAGGCCAAGTACCCTCATTTCTTTCCTTCCAATTCCATTTCAGCTTTAGTTAATAGTTCCTCTCTAGTCTCTCAGTTTACTCTTGCGTAAATTCAATCTTAGTATAATGTTCGTTCAGTTGTTCTTGCATTTTCAGCATATTTGCATGTTCTTGGAAATCAGTTCAGTCAAATATCAGTTTCTAGTACTTAGTGGTAGGGATTGCAGCTCCTTCCCTCCATACCCATCTATTTTACCCTTCATTCGAGGATGAATGTTCCAAAGGGGGAGATATTGTAACACCTCAAGATCAGAATCAAAGAGAACAATATAAAATAGATGAACCACGAAGGGGTTCATAGGCCGTAATAAGGACCACGGTCCGTGACCCTCATCGTGGTTTACACCCTCCTACGAGTGGTGGACCACGGGACCCTTCACGGGCCATGGATCCTCAAACGAGTGGTGGGAAGGCTCGTGGAGGTGAGACAGAGCCACCAGGACTCAAGTGTCACAACACAAAGCCCAAAACGGGTCGTGGTCTTGATGACGATTCGTGGATAGGTCTGTTATCCTGAGCTAGCAGAATCCCAGGCCAAGTAAAGGATCACGGTAGGTTTCACGTTCCGTGGTCCTCCACATGGGCTGTAGTGAGGCTCGTAAAGCTGAACAAGTAGGCCCCCAGCCCCAAGGGAAGAACCACGGTGATCTTCACGATCCGTAGTACTTCACACGGTCCGTAAAGTGGACCGTAGAAGGGAGTGCTAAAATCAGTAGCCATTGGCCAAGAATCCACGACCCACTCGACGGGCCGTGGTCCCTTTGACGGTCCATCAGTGGCTCCATGGAAGGACCCTGTCAGCTTTCAAGTTAGGGATGTTTTGGTCTTTTCCCCTATGCGTTGGACATCTAAACTACATCGTTAAACCCTAAAACTACGACGCTTTTTGTCAGATTTAGCCTAGTATTCTAGTCAAACTTTACCCTAAGCGATTCATTCACCAAAATCCATCAAAACATAGAGCAAAAGAGGAGAAATAGTCGACCAAATCGCTCAAGAATACACAGTAGGTTTTCTTCAGTTCTAGCCTAAAATCGAAGGGTTTCTCCGTAGAATTCGTCACCAGGTATGTGGGATTTCACGAGTGGGTTCCTTTCATCCACTAGGTCTCTAGAATCCAATTAGATTTTTTATTCCTATATCTTGTTTAGACCTAGGGTTTTCTAAAAGCTTTGAGATTGGTTGTGATTTAGCTGTTATAGTATTCCTAATTGAACTATCATGTTTTTGTCAAATTGTTGCTTAGTTCTTTGCATGAAACTCAAAACTCTAGTTGTGTAGATACTCTTAGTTCATAAATTACACTAAACGTATATACATGCCTCATATTTCGAATGTTTCATTGTCAGTACATAAAAGATGCATTCGCAGTTACCATGTCAGAATATTTATCTAATCTAGTATTTCAATTATGTTATTTCATAAACATATTCCAGTTGGGAGTAGGCTTAGCACCGAGTTGGACTAGGGTTAAGCGTACCCTCATAATGCCAGAACTACGTGCCCCCGTAGGTTTATAAGTCCCGTTTGTGGGCATCAGATTTAGTGATCATGCCAATCATGCCTTTATACCCTGGCAAGGTATATTGGGTCCTCTAGATGGGGCGTATACATCGGACTCCATGTTTATCTCACGTGGTTTTATGTGGTTAATAGTATCTCTCACAGTCTGACTCTAGTGCATTGACAAGGTTTTCAGTTATACTTCAATATTTAGTCTTAGCATGTTAATTTCATGATTAGTACTTGGTCATTACATTTAGCTAAGTTTTCAGTTATATTTCAGTATCTATGTTTCTGTTCAGATTATGTTATTGCTCAGTAACATTTGCTCAGCTTTGATATTTGTTCAGCTATATTCCATATCATGCATACTAAGTACATTCCAAGTAATGATGTATATTCTGCACTACATCCTTTCATGATGTAGGTTCTGGTATTCATCATCCAGATCATACATAGATTGATTCCCGATCCTTATTTAGTAGCTTTAGTGGTGAGTCCTCCTACATCGAGGACAATAGACATGTTTTCTATTTCAGTATTTCATTTCAGTTTTAGTTTTGCTAGGGTTATCTATGGACATGTCCCACAAACTCTAGTCAGTAGAGGCTTTTCCAGACATAGTATGAGATTCAACTTTAGTTTTAAGTTATTATTCAGTATCACTAAACTCTTAGTATATTTTATATATTCAGACAAGTTTCGGATATCCCCCACTATAAGTAATAATTTTATTTAGCTTCCGCATTAGTTCATCTTTTCATAGATATGTTCAATTTGATTATTATATGTCATCTCAGTGTTAGCTTGGGGTCACTCGTGATCATAGGTCCCGTGTTTACATCAAGGAGGTATCCTCGGGGCGTGATAGTGATGGTTATCGGTTAGAGAATCTCCCAAATTGAGTTATTTTGTATCTTTATATACAGATAAGAGTAAAAGAGTTTTATTATACTTTAAAATACATTGAGTTACAAATTACTGTTTTAACAAGTTTCTTTATAATGCATCTTATTAGTGCTGTTATATTGAACAAAGTTAGGTATTTCTAAGTTCTTGAGTATCGTTGAGTCGAGTAGAGTTGAGGTCAGTATCGTTTCATTTTTATCAGTTCAAGCTTGCAAGTTATGTTTAGTTTTCCCCTTACATTCAATAGACTGATGTCATGTGGCCTGCATCGTTTCATGATGGAGAAACAGGTAATCAGGATCAACGACCGGCACTTTGTTGATCAAGTCATGTTCCAGTTAGATTTGGTGAGCCTCCTTTCTTTCCAGAGGGTTTCACATTGAGTTTCCATTTCAGTCTTGTTTATTAGGATGTCGTTGGTCTTGTCCCAACGTCCATCTCAGTTAGTATAGGCTTCATAGACAATAGAGTTTTGAGAAGTCTGTTTCTTTTTCATTGTTGATATTCTAGACTTGAGTTGCCTCTTTTGCCCTGTGAATATTTTATTTAAAATATTTTGAGTATCTATTTTGAGATTTGAAGTAAAGTTTTAGTTTTGAGTTCATATGTTGTTGAGCAAGTCTTCCTCTGAGACTTGAGCCAGGCCAAGAGTTTGCTCGGTGCCAGCATTGATTTTCGAGTGTCAGTCTGGTCCGGAGTGTAGGCTCGGGCCGTGAAAGTTAGTTTAGAAATTATTATTGAAAATCATTCTTTAAAAACCATTTCTTATTTATTTTCGCAGGGGGGGTGCTTTTTTTTTTATAGAAATATGTAAATTTGGAACGTCATTAATCATGTGATATGATATTTAAATATATATGTATATATGTTAATCCAATAACTTTTTTTCAAAGGCTATATATAGAGAGTGTGAGGGTATTTTTTATTTTAGCAAGCCATATTTGAACTATAGATTCAAGTATCTATAATACAGACATTAAATATTAATAACTGAGTTTTGAATAAATTTTATATAGATTTCATATATCTATTAATACGATTAATGAATTTTGACTAAAATTGTTGAATTTGTCTTTTTAAGTGCTATAATTAAATCAATGTTGCATCTTTTTTGTTTTTATGTAAGAAGAAATTAAAGAGGTTTTGTTAGTTGTATAGTTTCCTCTCATGGAAAATCAATTTTAAAAAACAATCCTTTAGGCTCAAATTCATTCAAACCTTGCTTTCACTGAAAAAAGATATTTTTATATATGATTTTTTTAAATGTATCTATATTGAATGTTGAATCTTATTGATTTTTTCATGTGTTTAGTTTTTAATTTTAAGCATAAATTTTTTTCCATATTAAATAAACTATCAGTGACTATAATTTCTTTTTGCTCTTTTAATTCATTAATTGATTGTGATAATAAAATAGAAGGAAAGATAAACAAATTTCAATTCTTACTTGTTGTTGCTAATATTTTTCATTAAACCAATTCACCCCATACAAATTACAAATCAATAATTTTTATATTGCTCTCCATCAATAATAGGATGATATTATATTCATTGTAGAAAAAAAACTACTAATTCATATAGATTCCGTTAAACTTAAAATATTATGCCAAGAGCGGATTGCTTAAGTCGGGGGGACCCACATGCACCCGATAACTTTAAAAAAAATTGTATATATATATATAGTTGATAAAGGATTATATATTTAATTGTGCACCTTTATAACTAAAAGTTGCCTGGGTGAACTGGTTGAAGTCATCCACTCACATCACGACCTTAAAATAAGATTTTTCTTTAGAGTTAAACTTTTTAAAAATTGCTTTTATTAAAACTCATTTTTGCCACCACATCTGGACCCACCCCCTTTATTAACTTAAAACAAATAAAATCCCTAGCTCAATTCTAAACAAAATATAAGATTTCCAGAAAATCTACCACTTGCACAATTCTAAACAAAATATAACACTGCTAGAAAAATATATAACTTACAAGTGTTATTCACTATTAAAGTACTATTCCTTTATCTATGTATATATTGGTAAGTTCTTTATTTTAAGATTTTTTTTGTTAGAAATTGTTGTTGATTCTGGTGATTCTAGATGGATAGAGTCATGTGATTTCAGATGGATAGACTTATGTAAAGAGAAATGCAGGTGATTTATTTCACGAAAACTGGTTTTAACACATGGAATCATAGTTTGGAATGATTCAATCTAGATGTTGGTGAAGTAAATAACATCCACAATAGGTGTTTCAACAAGATGCTATATTTTGAGAGTCAATCTCAATCCATTCAAGTTTCTTTAACAAGCAATCTGAGAAAACAAGAAATGAGCATCGAATTCGTTTAGAGGCTTCTACTAATCTAGCAAGGTTTCTCTTGGAATTTCGATTGTCTTTTCGAGGTCATGATGAAGTGAGTCTTCAAAAAATAAAGGTCTTTTTTAGGTTTTTTGGATTGTCTTGGAAAAATACTTTTGGATATGCATAATGTTATTTTAATACAAACTCCAAAAAATGCTATGATGATTTCTCCAAAAAAATGTTAACATTACCCTTGTGCCACTCCTAGCCTTACCCTTGGGTCACTCTTAGTAGTGCCCCCCTATGATCAAATCCAAGATTCGCCTCTAGTTTAATTGGTCAAGTACTTCCAATGCTCAAGGTTTAGAGATGGGGCGAAATGGAAGGACAAAAGAATTCAAAACATTGTTATTGTCTTTTACTTTTTTGTGGCTTGTGCATGCCTTTCTTGTCTATCTTCAAAATTTTGATTCATGATTTTTGTTGTTTGAAATAAATAAATTATTTTTCCGTGCATTTGTCCTATACTCTCTGAGATAAGTTATTCTTTGTCTTATATTTTTTTCCATATATTCTTTAAATATTTTTGAATTGTCAATCACGGTAACTTTTTCAGATATACAAATTGTATTTTAAAAAATCTAATACATTAGTATTCCTATCGTGGAAGTTAAGTTCCTCGTCTAGCCATTTAAGAAACTATTAAATTAGTGACGGTGCCGGAAAAGTCACACAAGTGAATATTAAGCTTAGAATTTGGATCGTAACCAAAAACAATTATTGAATGCAGACAATACTCTAAAATTTAATGATGGTAATATAGGAAAAAGAAGAGCTAAAATTTTGATATTGACTTATGTCAGCAACGAATGGTTCTGATCTTCACGTTGTCGAACTGCCTTTCTTAACTCTTCCAACTCGGCGAGTAGCTTCGACTTGTCTCCGTAATTTTTTATTAAATATAGTATATCCTATGATAAGAATCCAATTGGGTATCTACCAGTCTTTCCCTATATTAGTTTCACCTTGGTACCTAGAAGCTTTAGATCAATTTCACTACATGGATGCCCACATGGATCAAATAATTAGGATTCATAAATACCAAAATACTAGAAAGTCTAAGGCAATGGTGTGTTGTGTCTCGTCAACAATTATCACTCGTATTATGTTTCTAAAATCTGCAAAATTCATCTGGGATTATCTGAAGACAGAATACTCTGAGTTGCAGAAGATGGAAGAGTTGGAAACATCAATGGACAATAGCAAATAAAGTAATATTGAAAACCATATTTTGTGAAAACACAATAGAAAATTGACAAAAGAAAATTCTGCATCAGATAGGATATATAAGACTCCGGGACCATGTTTGAAAAATCTGTCTATAATATCGAATAGGCATTCATAATAAGTTAATGCACAAAATATACATCATGTTAATGTCTGCTAAGTTCTTGCATTTCTATCATTAAGTAAAGATATGATGTTTCAATGACTATTTGTCAATTTGATTCTTTCGAGTGTCTCTAAGAACAAAGGTCTATTGTTCAGCTTATTAGCCCAACACTGCTCTACGAACATGAGCGGAATTGGTTGAAGTTAATAAAAACAGAATCAAGTAACATCATACGTCTACATAATTCCTGTGCACGAGTGAATAAATAAGAATTCTTTAATGCCTTTCAGTGAAGTAAATGATCTTTGCAAAGGATTCATAAATTTTTTGATAACTATGCAGCAGCATTGCAGAAAATCCTTACTTTCGAAACTACTCAAAAGAGCGAGTAAGCAGAAAATTGAAAGAGGTAAACAAAACAACACCTCTGACGCAAGTAAACTACACAAGGGAAATAAATAGGCATTTGAAACTGTACCATATTGAATCTAGTGTCTCCTGTGTGAAGCAACTTAACTCTCGAGCTTGTCAAGTTGAAGATCTATAGCTGGTACAAGTTTACCACATATGTCAATAAGATCGTCGGTTGTATTCCTGTTACTCTAATTTTTGTCATATTCCGAGTCAACATGATTCTTTGTTGAACTAGGAAGCACGATGTTGTGAGCCACTGTTTGACCAATCTCCAAAGATTAATTCTCCTTGTCATTTTCTGGAGATTGGTCAAACAGTGGCTCGCAACGTCGTGCCTCCTAGCTCAACAGAGAATCATGCTGACTCGGAATATTATAGTAATTAGAGTAATAGGAATACAACCCGCGATCTTATTGTCATATGTGGTAATCTTATAACGGATATAGATTTTCATCTTGACGAGCTCAAGAGTTATGTTGCTTCACACAGGAGATGCTAGATATAATATGGTATGCTTTCAAATGCATGTTTATTTCCCTTGTGTAGTTTGATTACTCTAGAGTTGTTGTTTGGTTTACCTATTTCAATTTTCTGCTTACTTTCTCTTTTGAGTTGTTTCGAAAATAAGGATTTTCTACAATGCTGCTTGTTTACATCCCTAATTTATTCAAATAGGGCGAAACATCATGGTGACTCAAAAATTAAATAATTAATTTAATGTTTAAATTTTTTTAAGAGTAAACGAATTTTAAAGGAGTCACTACCTAATTTTTAGAAAATACTAGGAAACTAATTAAATGATCTTCGAAACTATTATACTCTAGGAAAGGGATCAAGTTATTCCGAAGGGAAGGTGTTAGGCATCTTTCAAAAAATCCACAACTGTGGGTCCCGGCTGAATTAATTTTTTCAAATTGAGGGGGAGATAAAATATTATACTAGTATAACGAACATGCAATATACACAGGTAATAAAATAAAACAACAATATAATAAACAGCCTAAGGTTTGCATAACATCGATAATATACACAATAACAAGTAAAAAAAAATACTCAAACTCAATTCGATTAGCTTCAATGGGAAGTGACTGTGGTGTACCCGTAAAGACACTTAGTAAAAGTATTAGTGATAAATAAATATGAATAAAAATAAATAAAATAAATAAAAACTTAAAATAAAAATCCGTCTTATATACATGAGAGGCCTTGGAAATCGACGGTTATTTCTTCATCGGCCAATTTTGACATACAATATATATAAATTTAAGCTAAATTTCCGCCTTTTAAAATGGGAAGCCTCAAAAACCAATGGAAAGATTTTTTCATTGGCAAAAATTAACATATAAAAATATAAAATCATGCAAAAACTTATAGAAAGACAATATAAAGTAAACTACAACCTTAAATTATAACAACGTAATAAAGGAACAATAATAACAATTGATAATGAATAGGGCACAAAATTAGTAACAACTTTATTTAAAGAAGAGCAAGTTAAAAAAATCCGAAAAGTGTAACAAATAAAACAATGGGAAACAACCCAATAGCAATAATAGCAAATAATTTATTGTTTCTTTTTTTTTAGTGAAACAGACAATGTAAAGTAAATAAAATAAATCATAAGCAAAACAATGTAAAACTCACTAGAACAAAGTTTTCTATCAAAATAATTACTAAAATTTAGCAACTAATGAAAAAAATAATCATTAAATCAACAATAAAGCATGAACAAGTCATCGGACAACTAATAATAATCACAACAATTAACCCCAAAATAAATGTATCAACAAACCAAAATCCAAAGTGATTAAAATAATTAGATTTAAGATTAAAACATATATGACTATCACTCAACAATTAAAATAAAACTAAACTAAAGAAAGAAACTAACCACTAGAGGAGTTTTCTTATTTGTCAAAGTGTTGAAGCTTCGCCGGAGTTCATGGAGTTGGCCGGAAATGGAACTATTGTTGTTGTTATTTGTTTTTTTGCTAGTCTGGGAGCTCGATAACTGGTTTTCGTTCACCATTAAGCCAAAGCACCTGCAAAAAATAAGGAGAAAACGTGAAAGGGGAAGGGGAATGGGACTGGCGGCATTTGGTTGCTGTTTAGGCAATTTTCCGGTGAGGTTTTGGTTGAGAATGGAGGACGAAAAGGAAGTGGGTCGGGTATGATTTGGACATGGAGCTTCGTAGTTGAGATTGGTTGTTGCTCACTGGAAAAAGGAGAAAACAAAGGAAAAAGATAGAGGTCGCTTTCAGTGGTGTTGCGGCAAGGTTTCGTTGGAAGATATGGAGAAGAGGGAGATAGGGATTGGGGTTCATTTTGTTGTTGTTTCTGAATTTGTTTGGAGCTGCTTGTGGGTTATTGTTGGTGGGGGGTTGCTGGATGGCTTTGCCGGAAAACGGAAATAAGGAGAGAGTGGGTCTGGATGATTTCTAGTGGTGTTTGTGGAGCTTGAAGGTCCTATGACGGTTTGCAGGTTTTGTGTGGTTGTTTTCGGTAGTTGTTGCTCCGTCGGAGCTTCGTTGACTGTTCGGAAATAAAGGTTGGGCGGCTGGTTGGTGTGGGTTGAGCTGCTGTTGGAGTGTTGCTTTCTAGTGGGGTTTTGAGGTGGTATTCCGGTGGAGAAGAGGAGAGTAACAGGTGGTTTGGGTTGCTATTTTGAGTTGGGAGGTGGTGGCAGCTCTAGGAAGATAAATTAGGGTTTTTTACACATTATTGAATTCTTCCTTACAATCTAAATTAAGCATTCACCATCCTTTAACTTAATGACTAAGAAATAGGTTAAATAGAAAATTAAAAAACCACCTATATTATAATACCATTATCTAAAAAATCATGGGCCGAAACCACTAGTTAATAAAATATTTATGTATGAAATTTTATCCATATTTGAATGAATTTCTAGATTGTGCACTAATAAAATGTAAAAAATGCAATTTAACAAAAATTATGTAATTAAAATTTACTCATAAAAAATCCTGAAATTTTGACAAATAAGGATAGATATCGATAAACTTATTTAAAATTTTAAAAAATGTATTTTGAACTATTGAATAAATAAAACTTAAAATTTACGGATTTTGAAATGTTAGGCCAAAATTAGATGTCAACACTGCTCCATAGTTATCAAAAGTTTTATGAATCCTTTGCAAAGATCAATTACTTGAATGAAAGGCATGAAAAAATTCCTATTTAGTCACTGGTGCAAAGGAATTATGTAGACGTATGATGTTACTTGAATCTATTTTTACTGATTTCAATCAATTCCTCACAGGTTGTTAGAGAAGTATTGGGCTAATTAGGTGAAATAGACCTTCGTTCTTAGAGACACTTAAAAAAATCAAATTGACAAATAGTCATTGGAACATCATATCTTTACTTAATGATATATATGCAAGAACTTAGGAGACATTATAATGATGTATTTTGTGTACATTAACTTAATCTAAATGCCCTATTCAATATTACAGACATATTTTATATCTACCTATGTGATGCATAATTTGTTTTTTGTCAATTTTCTATTGTTGCTTAACAAATATGGTTTTCAATATTATTTTATTTGCTATTGTTCCTTGATGGTTTCCAAATCTTTCATCTTCTGCAACTGAAAGTATTCTGCCTTGCGATAATCCCAAACGATTCTTGCTGATTTTAGTGGCATAATACAAGTGAAAATTGTTTAAGAGACATGACATGCCTTTGTCTTAGACATTGTAGTTATTTGGTTTTTCTGAATCCTAATTATTTAAGCCATGTGAGGTATTCAAGTAGTGAAATTGCATAATAATCTTACTCGATTGTCTCCCAAAGATCTAAAGCTTCTAGATACCAAGGTGAAGCTAATATAAGGAAAGATTGGTGCATACCCGATTATATTCTTATCATACGATGACTTTATTGTATAAAAAATTACAAAGAAAGTCGAAGCGCCTCGCCGAGTTGGAAGAGTTAAGAGAGGCAAATCGACAACGTGAAGATCAAAAGTTTTTGTTGCTGACAGAAGTCAATTTTAAAATTTTAGCTTTTCTTTTCCCTATATTTTATCATCATTAAATTTTAGTGTATTATCTGCATTTAATAATAGTTTTAGGTTACTATCCAAATTCTAAGCTTAATATTCACCTGTGTAACTTTTCTGGCACTGTCACTTAGTTAATCATTTCTTCAATGGCAAGACGAGGATCTTAAATTCCGAGATAAGAATATCAATGTCTTAGATTTTTTGAAAATACAATTTGCATATCTGGAAAAGTTACTGTGATTGACAATTCAAAAATATTTAAATAAGACTGTATCATTTAAAGTTTAATGTATTTTAATATAATTCTTTTACCAAATATTAAAAGTGGGAAGATCCAAAGTGCAAAGTTGAATTACCATTTTACCCCTATGTTATAAAATATGTATTTAATTAAATATTATTATTATTATAATTATTAAATTTATATTACTTAATGTCAGCATACTATTTAATGGGAAGAGCTTTTAATTTTCTAGTTGAAAAGAATGTTTTTCACAGTTTAAGGCATTTCACCTCCAAAATAAATAACTTTGAATTTTCTTTGGTTACCTAAAAACATTTCCAATGAATTATCTTAGCTAATCCATCAAATTCTGCTGAATGATCAACTAATATAAATGAATTTATAAAGTAACAATATGTACAACTCTCCCCATTTGAAGAAGTACAGTAGGGTTGTTCAAATCCGAACTGAAACCGATAATTTAGTTATTGGGTCAATGGTTCGGGCATAAGGTTTAACGGTTTAGGTCTCGATTTACTATAAACTTCTTATCGGCTTATCGTACCAGGTCTAGGTTTGGCCAAATTTCTAATCAGGTGCCCCGATAACCCAATGAGAAGTTTAATCAATTATATTTATATCACTTAAGGCATTAGGAATTTTTAGCCTTTAGGGTATAACCTTTAGACTCTTTACGGTGACTTTATAGTTGACACTCAAAATTCACAATAATATTGCAAAGTTGCGACATCACTCATTGATTCAATGTTACTGCTATCACGCTAGTGAGTTTTATTGAATATAGCCTTACTTTAAGTCTTTGTTTTTATAGTGAGTGAGACACTAAGATATGCCTACAATAATTTAATACTACAATCTCAATGAGAATGTTTTTATTAGTAATGGTCTCATGATCATTAATGGTTTTTGTTAGTAGTGTTGTAATGGTTTCTCATTATAGTTCATATCAAAATTGGTTTGGTTTTTATGAGGAATCCTTTTGAGTTTGCCAATTTAGGCAATATTGATATCTCTATCAAGGTTAATATGAAGTTTTATTAAGTGTTTTATGTAGGAACGGACTAACATGTAAAAGTTCAACTGGCTACTGCGTATTGTCAATTAGTGATTAGTCCATCAGTAATTCTAAATGGAAATTGTGTGAATTGTTAAAGGTTGTTAACCCGATAACTGATATACCATGAGTTTACAGTTTTTTTTTATACATTTCACTTAAGAGTTGTGTGTGTCTAGGGCCATTTTGTATTAGAACTAATGTTTATTGTGTTATAATTGTAGGAAATAGGCTTGGACTAGGTCGAGAGAGATGACAACTGAAATTCTGCAGAAGGAGCTACCCACGGAAGGTGACCTACGGACCGTAGGTCCAGTAACGGTCCGTCGTGGGTAGGCGTGTAATGATAATTAGGGAAGTCTGACTAACCGCGGGACTCTAAAGGTGAGTGATAGAGCGTAGGTCAACCCACGCGCCATCCTGCACATCCGTCAATGATCACGGGGGTGAAGTTCCAATACCTAATGAAAATTTCTATGTGTAGAGCCACGGAAAGGGACCCACGAACCGTAGGTTAACCTATGGACCCATGAACCGTAGGTCAACCTACGATCTGTACTGCACACCCATTATTTGTATCTGAAAGTTGAAGGTTCCAGCCTCTGTAGAAAAGTTCTAAGTATCAACCATAGGTTAATCCATGGTACGTAGGTCAGCCTCATCGATCTAAGCCGTGTCCAGTAGTTTTATTTCCTTATTTCGGTTTCTTTTTGTTTATGACAAGTTTTTCTATAAATAGGGTATGTTAACCTTGTTTTTGGAGGGGAGACACCATTGAATACTTTTAGTTGTTGATATTTTCTTCGGAATTAATTTGAAAACTTTGGCAATTTGATTTCCTAATTTCGGTGTATAAAATTTTTCTTTGAATTTCAATTGGAGATTATGGGTTTCTTCTGCTCAATACGTAAGTTTATGAATTCTTCTTCTAACATTATAACTTGTGTTCTTTCAAGCATGAGTAGCTAAATGCACCACTAGGGTTGTGGGAACCATGATCAATTAACAATATATGAATACTAACTAAGTAATTCTTGACTAGTGTTGATGCATGCATTGGTAATTCTTTCATTTAGAAGTCCATTTAACGGTGGCCAACATTAGAACTCGCCTTGTTGCTACTTGTCGAACCGAGGAGGTAGTTAATAAGAAGAGAATTATCATGACAGATTTAGTGTGATACTATCTAATGGTCTAATGTCAATTGGTGCGAGGTTGAAAACTAAGCCATACATAGATGTGATGTCTAATATGAGGTAAAGGTAAGGGTTGGTAAATTATACACACGTAGCTGGACCAAGGTGCGGGGTGAAATTCCTTATTTGGTAGACCAAGAACTTAGGGATACATATCTTACCACTTTATATGTGATACACTAGGAAATGATTACTATTATTAGGATTACCGCGTTAAGAGCTTATGGGGAACACATATACCCTAGTTTCTTTCTCCTATTGATAATAACAAAGTTTGAATCTTGGTCACTTTTTACCTAAACAATCATCAGTTATTTGTTTCACAAATCCTCCCCCCCCCTTTTCTTACTTGTCTCGGAGATAACTTGACTAACCGGATATAATAGTGAGTTAAGTTTAAGTCTAAACCATATTCCTCGTGGGATCATCCCCAACCTACAAGTTGGGTTCTTTAATTGATAATTATCGCTTATACTTTTTTAGGGAGGTGTAATTTAAGCGTATCAAATTTTGGCACCGCTGCCCGGGAATAAGGCTTTTAGATTAAGTTTAACTACATTATTGAACTTTAGTCAATTATTTCCTAATTTTATGTTTTCTATGTTTTTGTTTTCTTCAGGTTTCCACTCTAGTGTATGCCAAATATATTGGGTTTTAAAGGTGTGAATAGGAAATGAAGGGTTGTGACTCTCCTGTAGGGTTGTGACTCTCCTGTAGGGTTGTGACTATGCCGAAGGGTTGTGACCTTTATGAAAGGTTGTGTGTTTTCCAAAGTGTTGTGACCTTTTTGAAAGGTTATCTTCTTTCCAAAGGGTTGTGACATTTACCCTATGTTGGCTATAAATAGAGAGGCTTTCTCTCATTTTTCATCATTGAATTCTTTCCTTCTTTTACATACCTTTCTTACAAAACAAAATCGATCGATCGTGTCTAATTTATTGCTGTCATTTTGAGTTCGTTGAAATTATCGAAGTTTGAGGTACCGCTACTTCTTTAATGGTTAATCTGTTATATCTTGGGAGGAATTAATCTGCAACCTCAGGTGCTTGAGGGTATTAAATTTCTTAAGGATACACAGTGGGTTCTGTGGACTCGGATAGTTCTTTGTGTTTTTCTTTTCATCTTTTATTATTTCTGCTTTGCTAATCTGAATACAGGAGATAACAAAATACACTAAGTCGAGGCGAACCATTGACCCCATACGATCTAGAGTTGAGCGAAACTTTGAGAAAGATGTATAACCAAGGGTACCGTAATATTCCAGCCAGAACGGAGCCTGAGGGACAATTGAATAATGAGAATGTTCAAGTTTTGGGTGATAATTTACTTGGAGATGCATTGAGGGTGCAGAATCCACCTGAACCAAGACTGCGAGATAATTACAGGGTCAAATTCCACAGTGTCAAATCTTAAGGACCCATCGTTTTCCCTCCTCTACCTCTAGGGAATAGATTTATGGTGATTAGCAGTTTGATGCAGATGCTTACAGCGAGGGGTTTATTTTTTGGTATGGTTTCAGAAGATCCACATGGGCACATGGTCAAGTTAAAGAGTGTTTGTAAGAGTTGTGTGGGGTGACCAGAGTTGGATATGAACGTCATAGGGTTGAGAGTCTTCCCTCTATCATTGACCGTTGATGTTGTTGTATGGTATTCAGAGCTTCCGTAAAATTCAATTCATACATGGGACCAACTGCATAAGATGTTCATAGCCAAGTACTTTCCGTTGTCAAAGAAGCTGAACCACAATGATAAGGTCAACAATTTCGTGGCACTACCTGGAGAGTCTGTGAGTAGTTCATAGGATAGGTTCACTACATTCATAAGAAGTGTTCTGAACCACCACATTGATGATGAGTCACTGAAGGAGTATTTTTACAGAGGTCAAGATGACAATGGTAAGGCTGGGCTTGATACTATCGTTGAATGATCATATGGTGAGTGCAATTTTGAGGAGATCGCTGAGAAACTGGAGAAGATTTCCCAAAACAATAAAGCATGGAGCACTCGAAAGTAAGAAACTGGAAGACCACTTTTGTAGTTCAATCTGCACCTAGTCAATCTACTGATGACATTCATGAGGAGATGGCTCAGATAAGGACAGAACATGGGTTGGTATTGAAGCATGTAAGCAGAGGTCCATAAAAGGTAAATGTGGTGAATTATTTGACTAGTACTCCACCACTACCGGTTGAGGAATATTATTATGAGGAAGATTCTTATGTGGTAAATGATTAGATAGGGGGGTTTCCGAGCCAACGCCCAAGGTTCCAACTCAGATAATTGGCGCCAAGGGAAAGGAAATTGAGGTCGGAACTATGGCTACAAAAACCAAGAAGGTCAGTATGTCTGGGATGGGAACTACAACCGGAAAATCTATGGCAACAGAAATGATAGGGTTGGTCCTTATGTTCCTCCTGTAAATTGGGAATCTGGCAATAGGGAAGCTGGGGGTAGTATGTCACGTATTGAGGATATTGTGTAGAAGATGATGAAGTGGTTCGATTCGACTGATGACAATGTGAAGGAGATGCGGAATGACTTGTCTAGAATTGGTCAAAAAGTTGATGCCCATGCAGTGTCGATTAAGCATCCGGCAGATTATGTGATACTTGATTGTGAGGTGGATTTTGAGGTTCCCATCATCCTAGGGAGACCATTCCTTGCAACTGGGCGCGCCTTGGTCGATATGGAATAAGGGCAGATGAAATTCTGATTTAACAAGGAAGAGGTAACTTTTAATATATGTAGGTCCATGAAGCACGAAAGCGATCTCAAGTTAGTGTCAGTGGTGAATCATATTGTGTAGCCAGGTTCTGATCTGTCTATTGAAGAGAGGTTGGGTGTTGATGCACTTGCATAGGTAATGATGAATTTTGAGGATGATGGTATTGAAGACTATGATGAATTGGTCGCCACACCTGATAGGCTCGAATTATGTTCGAAACCAAACCGTCTGTTGAAGAGGCTCCAAAAAATGGAGCTTAAGGCTCTGCCATCACATTTGAGGTATGTATTCTTGGGGAGAGATGGTACTTTACCGGTGATCATTATGGCCAATTTGAATGTGGAACAAGTTGAGGCATTGGTTTCTGTGTTGAAGAGGTTCAAGCGGGCTATTGGGTGGACTATTGCCGACATTATCGGGATTCATCCTGGCATTTGTTCTCATAAAATCCAACTCATGCCGGATTAAAAGGCTTGTATTGAGCACCAAAGGAGACTAAATCCGCCGATGCAAGAGGTAGTGAAAAAGGAAATCATAAAAGTGGTTGGATGCTGGAGTCATTTATCCCATTACGTATAGTAGTTGGGTGTGTCCTGCCAGTGTGTGCCCAAGAAATGTGGGATTACTGTGGTACCTAATGCAAAAAATGAGCTTGTTCCGATGCGGCTGTTTACTGGATGGAGAGTATGGATGGACTACCAGAAAATGAATGCTTGGACAAAAAAGAACCACTTCCCTATGCCGTTCATGGATCAGATGTTGGACCGCCTTGCTGGTAAGGGTTGGTATTGCTTTCTTGATAGTTATTCGGGCTACAATAAGATCTCTATAACTCTGGAAGACCAAGAGAAGACTGATATACCGTGACTTTACGTTATTTTTAATACATTTCACTTAAGAGTTGTCTGTGTCTAGGGCCTTTTTGTATTAGTTTTTACGTGTTTTTGTTGTATTTTTGCAGGAAATATGTTTGGACGCAGAAATAAAAAGACAACTGAAGTATGTGCAGAAAAGGTCATCAACGGAGGTGATCCACTAATCGTAGGTCCATTGACGCTCTGTAGATGGTGAACGTAGATCAGCACGCAAGGCAAATAAGGGGAATCTAACCAAGTGTGGGACAACGGTGGCCATTGACGGTCCGTAGATTGATCTACGGACCTTACTGCTGATCCGTAGAATGATATTGCGAAGGTTCCAGTACCTGATCTTTGAAGATTCTAAGTGTGGAGCTACGGAGAGGGATCAACGGACCAAAGATAGATCTATGGTACGTACTGGTGGTCCGTCGTTTGCTTTAGAGAAGTTGAGTTTTGGAAGCTGAAAATATTTCCTAAGTCCTAGGTGACAGAAAGGACTCACAGACCGTAGATCCATTGACGGACCGTGAGTCAGTTTGTGGAATGAAGACTCGTACCTGAACATAATTTCCTTATTTCGTTTCCGTTTTAGTTACGACTTTTTTTTATATATATAGGGCTTGTAAACCTCGTTTTTGGGGGTTAGACTTTATTACTTTAGTTCTACTTTGTGACTTTGGAAATTATTTTTGCAAACCTAGCAATTCTTGATTTCCTAAATTGGTTTTGAAGATTTTGGGTTTCGAAATTCAAGGTGAAATTTCGGGTTTGTTATTCTCAATTATGTAAATTCATAATTCTTTCATCTAAATCAATGAATTTTGTTCATATGATTTTGGTTAACTAAACTCCACAACTAGGGTTATGGGAACCATGAGCGATTCACAAAGTATGAATAGTAAATAAGCAACTCTTGAATAGTGTTTTGCATGCATTGATAATTCTTTGGTTTAAAAGTTGTTTTAACGTGCGCAACGTTAGAACTCGCCTTGTTGCTAATTGCTGGACCAAGGAGGTAATCAACAAGAAAAGAATTATCAATATAGATTTAGTGTGATACTATCTAATATTCTAGTGTCGATTTGTGCAAAATAATAACTAAGCCAAACATCGATGTGATGTCTAATATGAGGTAAAGGTGCGGGGTTAAATTCTCTAGATGTCGGACCAAAGATTTAGAGATACCTAGCTTATCACTTTGGATGTAGTACACTAGGAAGGGATTGTTATTACTAGGATTACTGCGTTATGAGCTTGTGGGGAACACGTATACTCTAGTTAATTCTCTCATCTTGATAACAACAAAAATTGACTTTTGTTTACTGATTACTTACTAAATTCTTACAATTTGTTTCACAAATCCCCTCGCCCTTTAATTACTTGTTTCTGGAAGTAAGTTGACTAAACAAATATAATTGTTGGTTAAAGTTAATTCTCAACCTTGTTCCTCGTGGGATCGACTCCAATCTACTAGTTGGGTTCATTACTTGATAATGATCACTTATGCTTCTTTAGGGAGGTGTAATTTGAGCGTATCAAATTTTGGCGTCGCTGCCGGGGAAATTATCTTTTAGATTTATTTTAACTACATTATTGAAGTTTAATCAAATATTTCCTAATTCTACTTTTTCTTTTTCTTTTTGTCTCTCTCAGGTTCTGACTCTAGTGTATGTCAAGTACACGGAGCCAGGGTGAAACAGTTGCTCCTAACGATCCAGAGTTGAATCGAACATTGCGAAGAATGAACAATCAAGGAGTTCAAGTTAATTCTATCGAAGGAAATCTAGGTAATGAAGTTGAGTTGCACCCTCCGAGGGTAGTGGTGGGGACAACCAGGTTCCAGGTGAAAATTAATTGGGAGATGCATTGAGGGTGTAGGGTCCACCAGGCCCACGACTGCATGACAACTATAGAGGCAACATCGATATTGCTAACTCTGATGGATCTCTTGTCCTACCCCTTTTTCCTCCGGGGCACACCTTTGTAGTGACCAATAGCTTGATGGATATGCTTACAGCGACAGGCTTGTTCTCGGGGTTTCCATCGGAGGACCCACATGCTGACATAGCCAAGCTAAGGGTGGTTTGCAAGAGCTATGTAGGTCGACCAGACTTGGATATGGATGTCATCGGATTGCGACTATTCCCTGTATCACTGACAGGCGATTCTGCTGTATTGTTTACTGAGCTTCCTTATAACTCAATCTATACATGGGACAAACTGAAGGATGCGTTCTTAGCAAGATATTATCCAGTGTCCAAGAAGCTCAATCACAAAGATAAGGTCAATAATTTTGTGGCATTACCTGGAGAGTCTATGAATAGCAATTGGGACAGATTCACTGCGTTCGTAATTGGTGTTCTGAATCACCGTATTGATGATGAGTCGCTGAAGGAATATTTCTATCTAGGTCAGGATGACAACAATAAAGCAATGCTTGATACTATTGCTGGAGGTTCATATGGTGAGTGCACATACAGACAGATTGCAAAAAAATTGGAGAAGATCTCATGCAACAATAAAGCAGGGAAAACTAGGAGGTCGGATACTAGGAGAAACAAATTTTCTGTTCATGCAACAAACAACCAGTCTGCGGATCAGATTCGTGAGAAGATGGCTCAAATGAGGACCGATTTGGGGTTGGTATTGAAGCACGTGAGCAGAGGTGAGGAAAAGGTAAATGTTATGAACTACTTGAATAGAACTCCACCACGAGTTGAAGAGTGTTACTATGACGAGGATGCTTATGTAGTGAATGATCAAACATGGGGTTTCTGACCAAACGGCCAAGGACCTAACACAGACAATTGGTTCCAATATCAAGGAAACCAAGGTCGGAACTATGGCAATTACAACCGAGAGGGTCAATATGTCCAGGATGGGAACTTCAATCGTGACAACTACAACCGTAACAACTATGGCAACATAAACGATCGAGTTGGACCTTATGTTCCCCCTCAAAATTGAGAATCTGGTACTAGGAAAGCTGGAGGCAATATGGTGCGTATTGAAGACATGATGCATAAGTTGATGAGAAGGTTTGATGCAACTGATGAGAATGTGAAGGAGATGAGAAACGACTTGTCTGGTATTGGTCGAAAGGTTGATGCCCATGCAGTGTCAATAAAGCATCTAGAGCAGCAGATGACTCAGTTGTCTACTACAGTGAACCCACGTCAACCTGACACCCTTCCTAGCAATACTATCCAAAATCCAAATAATGATGGTCATTGAATGACAGTTACTACTCAAGGGGGTAAGCAAACCATTGATTCACCTATGCCGTCTAGGGTGGATGTGGAGATTAGAAAAGAAGATGATATGGTAGAGGTTAGAGCAGAGTCTGAGAATTCGACAGAGAAAAAAGCGGAGATAACTCAGAAAGTGGTCCCCATACCTAGACCTCCACCACATATTCCACAGAGGTTAGTCAAGAAGACTGAAGATGGTAAATATCGCAGGTTTATTACTATGTTGAAGCAGCTTTCTATTAACGTTCCGTTGATATAAGCTTTGGAGGAAATGCCTGGGTATGCAAAGTTTATGAAAGATATGGTGACAAAGAAAAGGTCTGTGAGTTTTGAAGATTATGATAGATTGCATCATTGTAGCGCTATTGCTACAAGGTCTCTTGTGTAGAAGAATGAAGATCCTGGTGCCTTCACGATTCCATGTACTATCGGGTTGTTACACTTTGCTAAGGCATTATGTGATCTTGGTACTAGCATCAACCTCATGCCATTATCTATTTATAAGAAGTTGGGTCTAGGGGATCCAAAGCCTACTACGATGAAGTTTCTTATGGTTGATGGAACCGTAAAAAGCCCCATTGGTGGACTTTATGATGTGCTAGTGAAAATGGAGTCGTTGATCATTTCGGCGAATTTTGGTAATTCTTGACTGTGAGGTTGATTTTGAGGTTCCTATCATCCTTGGGAGACCATTTGTTGTCACAGGGCGTGTGTTGGTTGATATGGAGAAGGGGCAGATGAAGTTCAGAGTGAACAATGAAAAAGCATCTTTCAATACTTGTAGGTCCATGAAGCAGAGTCGTGAGCTCCAAATAGTATCTCCTACAACCTATAGAGTTGAGAGTGAAAAAGAAGTGCAAATTGAAGACCGACTAGGTGTTGAGGCACTAGCAGCCGTTATGATGAATTTCGATAGTGATTGTATTGAAGAGTACAATGAGTTGGTAGCTGCACTCGATAAGTGCAAATATCGATCAAAACCAAAGAAGTATGAGTTAGACATGAAGAATCATGCGTCGCCACCCGCGAGACCATCTATTGTGGAGGCACTGAAATTGGAGCTTAAGGCTCTACCACCGCATTTGAGGTATGCATTCTTGGGTAGAGATAATACTTTGTCGGTCATCAGTAGGGCAGATTTAAATGCGAGACAAGTAGAGTGCTTGGTGACTGTGTTAAAGAGGTTCAAGCGAGCTATTGGGTAGACTATTACGGATATTATTGGGATTCCTCCCGGTATTTGTTCTCACAAAATCCAACTCGTACCAAATCACAAGCCTAGTATCGAGCACCAGAGAAGATTAAATCCCCATATGCAAAAGGTAGTTAAAAAGGAGATCATCAAGTGGTTGGATTCCGAAGTTATTTATCCCATTGCAGATAGTAGTTGGGTGTGTCCTGTGCAGTGTGTGCCTAAGAAGGGTGGTATTACTGTGGTTCCAAATGAAAGAAACTAGCTTGTTCCAATGCAGCCCGTGACCGGATGGAGAGTCTGTATGGATTACCGGAAGTTGAATGCGTGGACTGAGAAGGACCACTTTCCTATGCCATTTATGGACTAGATGTTAGATAGACTCGCAGGCAAGGGTTGGTATTGTTTTCTTGATGGGTATTCGGGCTACAATCAAATTTCTATAGCTCTGGAAGACCAAGAGAAGACCACATTCACTTGCCCTTATGGGACTTTTGCTTTCAAACGGATGCCATTTGGGTTGTGCAATGCTCCAGCGACCTTCTAGCGCTGTATGATGTCGATATTTTCTGATATAGTGGAGGACACTATTGAAGTGTTCATGGATGATTTTTCTGTGGTAGGTGACTCTTTTTATCGATGTCTGGATCATCTGGCTGAGGTGCTTAAAAGGCGTGAAGACTGCAATCTGGTGCTAAATTGGGATAAGTGCCACTTTATGGTGAAAGAAGGGATAGTTCTAGGTCATTGGATTTCTGAGAAGGGCATTGAAGTTGATAGAGCCAAAGTAGAGGTAATAGAAAAGCTTCCACCATCTATCTCTGTAAAAGGTGTTAGAAGTTTTTTTGGGCATGCAGGTTTTTATAGGAGGTTCATCAAGGACTTCTCTAAAATTGCACATCCATTGTGCAAACTGCTCGAAAAGGAGTATAAGTTTGATTTTGATGATGCTTGTGTGAGAGCATTTGGAGAGTTAAAGGAGAAGTTAGTTACTGCACCTATCATTATTTCACCGGATTGGGGACAACCGTTTGAAGTAATGTGCGATGCAAGTGGAGTTGCACTTGGTGTAGTATTAGGACAGAGGAGAGTAAAAAAATTTCACCCTATTTACTATGTTAGCAAAGCTCTAAATGTGGTGCAGAAGAATTATACTGTAACTAACCAAGAACTTCTTGCGGTGATTTTTGCATTCGAGAAATTTTGATCTTACTTGATTGATACTAAAGTCATAGTGCATAGTGATCATTCTGCATTGAGGTATTTGATGGCGAAGAAGGATGCAAAACCGAGGTTGATTATATGGGTATTGTTGCTGCAAGAGTTTGATTTTGTGGTAAAAGATAGAAAGGGGACCAAAACTGAAGTTGTCGATCACTTGTCCATATTAGAAGAAGAGGCTATGCTAAAGCTTGGTGATAGGGCTGAAATTAATTATGCTTTTCCTGATGAGCAGGTATTGGCTGTTTCTCATGATCTGATTCCTTAGTTCCCAGACTTTGTTAATTATTTGGAAAGTGATTTGGTGCCCCCGGATTTATCTTTTCACCAAAGGAAAAAGTTTATGCATGATGTGAAGAAATTCTTTTGGGATGAGCCTTACTTGTATCGTAATTGTGCTGATGGGATTATTCGTCGCTGTGTGCCCGAGGTTGAGATGTTGAGTATACTTGAAGCATGACATTCATTGCCTGTTGGTGGGCATCATAGTGGTATTCGAACTGCGCATAAAATTTGCAGTGTGGGTACTACTGGCCTACAATCCACCAAGATGCTCATGATTTTGCGAAGTCTTGTGATCGTTGCCAAAGAGAAAGAGGGATTTCAAAGAGGCAAGACCTTGCTATGAATCTTTTATTAGTGATAGAGTTGTTTGATGTATGGGGCATTGATTTTATGGGTCCATTTGTGAGTTCATATTGGATGAAGTATATTTTTGTTGCGGTTGATTATCTATCGAAGTGGGTGGAAGCAGTTGCGCTCCCCAACAATGAAGGTAAAAGTGTCACCGCATTTTTGAAAAACAATATCTTCTCCAGATTTGGTACACTGAGGGCGATTATCAGTGATGGAGGTTCCCACTTTTGTAATAAGTTGTTCAAGGCGCTACTTGAGAAATATGGTGTCCGCCACAATGTAGCCACTCCTTACCATCCGCAGACTAGTGGGCAAGTTGAAGTGTCCAATAGAGAAATCAAACAGATTTTGGCAAAGACTGTGAATGCTAATAGAACGGATTGGTCAAGGAAGCTTGATGATGCTCTATGGGCCTATCGCACTGCATACAAGACTCCCATAGGTATGTCTCCTTACCAACTTGTATATGGGAAGTCTTGCCATTTACCAGTAGAGTTAGAGCATAAGGCTTTATGGACGATGAAGAAGCTAAATTTGGATTGGGGCGCCGCATCTAATCACAAAATGAATGACTTGAATATGCTTGATGAGTTTCACCTAAAATCTTATGAAAGTTCAGCCTTGTACAAAAAGAAGACGAAGAGGTATCATAATCAAAGAATTGAAAAGGGAGAATTTGTTATGGGTGATCTTGTGCTTCTATTCAACTCTAGGTTGCGCTTGTTTCCGGGCAAACTCAAATCCAAATGGACCGGGTCATTTTTTCTCACCAAAGTGCTCACCCATGGAGCGGTGAAGCTTAAGAACAGTGAAGGAACAAGGTTCATGGTTAACGGAAAAGGATCAATATATATCTAGGAAATGTAGAAAGTGTGCAAGAACTTGTTGAGGCCTATCATCTTGATGAAGTCTGAGTAATCATTAGGCATGCGTCGTGCCGTGACGTTAAATCAAGCGCTGCTTGGGAGGTAACCCAAGATGTACAATCTAGCCAACAATAGGTTTTTGTTTTCCATCTAGTAGTTTTCTTTGTTTAGTCGCTTCTCTGTATTAATTTAAATAGGTGTTTTAGTTTTGTACTAGTGTTGGCTAGAATTTGCATACGGTCCGTATCTAAAAAGTGTCCAGAAAATGTAAAAAGAATAGCCTAATGGTTGCTACATGTGCAGGCGCGCTATAAAAATTCTATAGAAAATGGTTTGGTGCAGAGGTCTATGGACCCCATCGACGGTCCGTCAATCCATCCACGGACCGTGAATGGTGTCCGTAGATCCCAGGTAAGTTTCTAAATTTTTCCAAGTGTAAAGGTGATCTACAGTCCCAACTGATGGACCGTATATCCACTTAAGGACCATAAGCGGAGTCTCGTAGGTGCTAACCCTAAGTTGGACCGACCCAACCCGGACCCTCCTATTTAAAAATCCTACCTTTCAAAATTCATTCCCTCTACCCTCATTTTCTCCCCACAACCGTTTTAACTTTTCCAAATCCCCTAAATCACTCCCCAAATCACCCACTCCCCCATATACCATTCTCATTCCTTCATCCTAAAATCCCAAAACTTTTTCCCTCAAACTCTCTCAACACACCATATCAAAACTTTGGTGTTCGGGTTCGATGCAACTAGGCGATTAGTATGGTATTGCAAAGCTTAGTGTCGTCACACAATCATGCCACTCCTCGTTGCTTGTAAGGTAATAGACTTTCCCCAGCACTTTGAATTTCGGTTCACAAATTGATTATAGAAAGTCAGGAGTTGGGTCCTGTTGGGTATGTGTTCTATAAATTGACTTGCAAACACCCTTGGGATGATGGATAGTGATTGTGTGTCGTAATATTATTTGAGATGTGTGTAATTACAGTCTTAATGTAAGTTTCGACTTAGGGTTCCAAAGGTTGTCTTAAAGACTTGTTAAAATGATTAATTGGAATCCGGAGAATGACGAACTAGAATGATTAAATGTTGAAATGCATGGTTAGACTAGGATACTGTTCAAAATGGTCAAATAAGTGGGTTTGAAATTAAAGAATGTCTAAAACTGGCACAGATCCCGTTCTGTACGTCTGTGGTTTCCATCTGCAACCAATATTATTGGTCTTCTGATCCACGGAAGGATTCCACGGACCATAGGTCCCTACCGTAGAAGACCACTGTAGCCACTGTCTGAATTTTTTTTTGGTCTTTGTTGTTGTTCGTTTTTAGTTCTAAAATTATTTCGAGTGTGTTTTTAGTTAGTTTTGGTACTAATGACTCTTCCACAGGTACTATGGCACCCAAGAAGCTAGTCACCTATATAAAATAGGGCAAGTCAAAATCTGTTGCCCCTAGCTTCAGGTTAATCTACGAAGATAACGATATGAAGATGGATCAGGCATACGTTCCTCCCAACAGAAGGACCTCTCCCACTGCACCCCGAGTCACAGAGGCACCCCCTGGATGGTGATTCTCGACGTAGTCACTGTCTCCCAGTCTGATGAGAACCACACACTGATCGGGTCACCAACTGGGGTTGTTTCTAGTTTATAGAATGGGTCTATGTCCAGCTCTGAGTCTGCCTATGCTTTAGTCTCCAACTCTAGCTATGCTTCAGGGTTCGAGTCTGCCCATGTTGCAGGGTCCATTGCTAAATCAGCCACATGTTCCGGTGAAAATGAGCAAGCAACCTCGTCTGATGAGGCCACTAGCTCGGAGTCAGTACCAGCACCACAGATTGATGACCCTACTCTAGTGGCCGGCAAGCCAAATAGATGGTGTGTTGAGGGCCAATGGCAGATTTATCGGGATGCCAAGATGAAAAATGACAAAGAGATGATGGCCCGACTTATTACAAAGGAGCGCAAAGTCCTTACGGGGAGATTGCACACTGTCCCAACATCCACCGGCTTTTTAAACTTCACAAGTGTAACTGGATGGCTTGAGACCCAGGGACTTATAGCGAGGAGATTGTGCGGGAGTTCTACGCCTCCAATGGTTTCACTCTCCGAAGATCGATCTCCAAGCGGTCCAAGCCCACAGCCCAGGACCCTCTCACTTCCATTATGGTCCAAGGTTGTCCGGTGGACATAACACATGCCACCATCAGGTTATTTTTCAATAGCCCTACCACCGGTCACTCTTGGCAACTAAACACAGTAGAGTTTGATTACCGATGGGACATTGTGAAAGGCGGCACTTTCCAGAGAAATGCTGAGCAGCGGGAGGTTATTACATTATTGTTGGCTAAACACATTGCTGCAGATGGTGAGTGTGCGGAGTGGGTAACCGCACCACAGTTGGGTATCCAAAAGGCCACATTAAATTTTGTGGCCAAGTTCTTCTGGTTGTTGGTGTGCAAGAGGGTTTTGCCTACAAAAGCTAACAACCAACTCATGTGGGATAGAGCCGCCATGGTTGCAGGCTGAAGTAATTGAAAAACATGTGCGTTTGGTAAATTTAATATATTAATTACTTGAAATTGATATGTTCTGATAGAAAATGTTCTTTGATATATTTTGTAGGCTCAACTCGAAGAAATGGTTCAAGCAGATCCATCTCTACCTATAATAGAGATTGTTGAAAAATGTTGTGGACCTCAAACTCGTAGCCATGTATTTGGATTAGGGGGTGGAGTAAAGGCAAAAGACTCGAAAGGTGGAACTTCTTCAAAGGCTGAATTATTGTCTGCGCTACGTTCAACTCGAGAGGATATCTAATCCTTGCATGAAGAAAACAAATCCTTAAATGAGGAAAACAAATTTTGAATTATCGCTTATATACCATAGAATATATGATGAAAGAAATAATGAAGATGAAAGAAATAATGAAAAGGAAAGACCCTCCGTTGCTCAGCAATCACATGTCTCACCTATAATATCATTTGTTTGAATTGAATGACCATTGCCTTTTCAGCTGACCAAGTTAGTAACAATATACCTGACTTTTTTTATTTATTTTCTTTAGAGTTAGTGACTGTAGAGATGGGATCCATTTTTTAATATCTCCACTACTCAACTTTCTTTGATTGTGATGGGCTCTGTTTTTCATTTTCTGCATAACGGCAAAAACTTTATTTTTAATTTTCTGCACTGCTGAAACATTGTTGCCAGCTTCTCTATTTTACCATGTTTTTCCTGATTGTTGTTCATCCTGCTCGTCTCTTAAGATATCCTTTTCGCACTGCTACAATGTATCATTGTTGTCACGTAACATTGTTGCAACGTAACATTGCTGCCAGCTTCTCTGTTTTACCATTTTCTTCATAACAACACAAACCTTTTTTTAAAAAAAATTTGGCACTATTGCAATAGTGCTTCAAGCTTTTCTGTTTTACCGTGTTCTGTCCAATTGTTGTTTATCCGGGTTAACTTGTGTCCAATTGATCTACGTTGTTCCCTCATGATTGTTTGAATCTACTGGTAGACACAGATGTGCAGTAGGGGTTTCCCTATGCCTTACATACTACTTCTGCAAGTCCCATGCATAGGAACTGGTGTTGTTGTGCTCGACGATGTTCACCCTTGGGTCTTCTCACGTATCTCCATTCCATTGATCTTCTTAACTGGTGTTGTTGTGCTCGACTCTTTTTTGTTTTTTTTCATCATTCAACGTGATTTAGATTCATATAAGTGCCTCTGCATGTATCCTATTTTGCTGTAACTGCCCAAAAATGTCGAGATCCTCCAAAAGTACTGTATTCTTAGAGGGTTCGAGTAACACAGTATGTATCCAAGTGTGTAGTCTTTGAGTGTAGAAGGAGGGATTAACTTCCAATCTAGTTTGGGATTTATATACGAACTTTATTTGGTATTGAGGCATTGTTTATTGGTATTAACATTGCATTTTTCCAGAAATACAAGTACCTTTCTTTTTAAGTGTCGTTGTTAGTTAGATACCGTCTTTGTTAGATTTGTCAATTATTGGGTAGTGATGGTATAATCTTCTAGCAGCTGTTAATTCACTGTATCTGGTTTTCTGAGGTTCCTTGAATTTACTTTGATCTTCGTTGTTCGGAGTTTTCGAGGGGAGGAGAAATTTTGACTGGCTTCCTTAGTTTACCTCAAATCTTGTTTCTCCATTATGATAACTCTCCCTTGGACATGCAATTCACATTTATCGTTCGCCTAGAGAGGCTTATTGTTAAGTGTACGGCGTATAGATCTACTTAACGTAAAATTTCATGCAAACATAACATTGCTGCCAGTTTCTCTGTTTTACACTTTTCTGCCAAGTTGCTGCCAGTTTCTCTGTTTTACACTTTTCTACCAAGTTGCTGCCAGTTTCTCTGTTTTACACTTTTCTGCCAAGTTGATTGATGTATCTGAAAGTTTTTTTAATAGATTATTTTCTTATTTCTTGCAGCTTTTGTAAATGTTCCCGGATATAACATGAAAAAGACTAAACTTCGAGTTTTTTGCCCAACTTTTGCTGATTATTCAATGAAGATACTAATAACGGATCAGATTTAGTAGTGTCTTCTCTTTAGGACTCTGTTGTAACTTCCTCCTTGCATATAGGTTATAGATAAGTCTTACCTTTTTCTTAGTTTATCTCTTTGCTATAGAAGTTGTACATAATCTATATATACTTAGTTACAATCAATAAAATACATCGTTCCTTTCATTCTACTGGCAGCTTTATACTTTATATGGTATCAAGAGCCAATTAACTCTCACGAGTAAATTTCTTTCGAGAAACCCTCCCACCCTTCCCATAAAAACGGCCCCAAACATCACTGTAACCAACTCCGATGCCAATACAACAATTGTTCAGTTTAATCCTGTCACCGAGTTACCAATCAAATTAACTGGCAGCCACAATTTTTCCCTTTGGAAAGCACAACTGTCCATGCTTATGCGTGGTCACAACCTTTTTGGCCATCTCGACGGTTCTCGCCCAGCCCCTGCTTGTACAGTGGCTCAAAAATAATCAGGACATCAAAAATCCTACATTTGTTTCATGGTATCGCCAAGATCAAGTTATTCGAAATGCCATCTTGGCCTCATTTGATCCAAATCTTGCTGCTACGGTTGTCGCTGTATCCACTTCCCAGGCTGCTTGGGATGCTTTGCACATTGCGTATGCCAACAAATCGCAAACAAGGATCTTTAGTTTGCGCGATCGTCTGGCTCGTCTCGCAAAAGAAACCCTTTCTGTCGCTGATTATCTACAGCAGGTTCGATCTCTCTATGATGAACTTGCCACTGCTGGAGCTCCTGTGTCCAATGAGGAACTGATTGTCAAAATCCTCATTGGACTTGGACCTGAATTCCGTGAAATATCAGCTGCTATCCGTGCAAGAGATTCTCCTATCTCTTATCCTGAACTTTATGAGAAGTTACTTGACCATGAGCTTTTCATCAAGCATGAAGAAGCAAAGAACCCACTCTCAATACCTATAACTGCAGCTATTGCACAGCAAACAAACATGCATCCTCGCCAAGGAAACACCTCTAATAGGCGTTCAAATGCAAATTCCCCCAACACTAACCAGTCAAGGCGTGCCCAACCATCGCGTGCTGGCAACAATAACCAACAGCAGCGTTATGACCACACTCTAAACTGCCAGTTGTGTGACCGTCCTTGTCATTCTGCTAAGGTTTGCAGATCACAATCACACGATCACATACAAGCCCGGGTAAACTATGTTGCTCGATCTCCAACTCAACAGGCTCCTTGGATTGTTGATATAGGTGCCACTCATCATATGGCCTCTAATGCGCAAAACTTCACTGATGTGCACACCTACCATGGTCCAGAGGAGATAGCAATGGGGGGCGGTAACACCATTCCAATTTTTCATACATGTAACACTAAGTTAAGTGCATCGAATCAGCAATTTAAGCTTCACAATACTTTATGTTCTCATTCCATAAAAAATAATCTTTTTTCTGTTTCCAAATTTTACCGCGATAACCATACGTCCATTGAATTCTTTCCTTTTTCTTATTGTGTGAAGGATCTGAGTACGGGGGAGCCTCTGTTTCGCGGGCAGAATCGAGATGGGCTATATGAGTAGCCGTCGGGCAGTGCACATCATACCCCTCAATGCAATGTTGTCGTTCCTCTATACCTGTGGCATCGGCGTTTAGGCTATCCTAATCATCGCACTTTAAACAAGATTTTACATCAATTTTCTCTTCCAGTTTCACATTCTAGAACCGCTTCCATTTGTAATTCGTGTTATTCTAATAAAATGCACAGGTTACCTTTTTCTGAAAATTCATTACAAAGTCAACGCCATTACAAATAATTTATACTGATTTATGGGGGCCATCTCCTGTTTTGTCAATTGATAACAAGAGATATTATGCCTTATTTGCTGACCAGTACTCGAAATACATGTGGCTGTTCACTATAAAATCAAAAAAGGAAGTCCTTGATGTCTTACAAGATTTACATCCCTTACTTGAGCGTCGGTTTCAAACCAAAATTATGTCTCATATAGATGTTGGTGGTGAGTTCCAAGGTTTATCCTCATATCTCAAAATTCAAGGTATTGAACACTTAGTGACACCACCATACATGCCTCAAAGAGTGGCATCGGTTGAACGTAGACACAAGCATGTAGTTGAGACTGCCAAAACCTTACTGCATCAAGCATCCTTGCCTTCATCTTTTTGGAGTTTTGCCTGTCACCAAGCAGTCTACCTTATAAACCGTCTAACCACTCCAAATTTACAAAATAAATGCCCTTATGAAATTTTATTTCACGAGGCTCCAAAGTATGAATAACTTAGAGTTTTTGGTTATTATGTTACCCATGGCTTAAACCATATGCCAAAAATAAGTTAGAGCCAAAATCGACTCCTTGTGTATATTTAGGATTTTCTAATTAACATTACTGCCATCAATGTTTTGATCCCGTCAAAAATAAATTGTACTTATCTAGGGATGTTCAATTTTTGGAAGACACATATCCTTTTCATAATATATTTTCGAATCTAAAAAAACCAACAGAGCACTGATTCTTGGGAGATTTGTTCTGATGTTCTACCTGTGACTAATAAACCATCAAGTTTCAATTCTTGTCATATCCTCCCAGATGCTCTGCCCGTGTACTCTCCACTGCCCAACTCAATGCCTGCCAGATTAGAAGGTGTCTCCATTGCATCAGGTAATTCTCAGACTTTATCCTCTCCTTCATTGCCACACACCATCACACCACCACCGGATTATACTCAGCCCCCGCCGTCACCCAGACCATTAATCACCTACCAACGCAAAAATCACCAACAACTAAGTACCTCAGTGTTACCACTCCCTTCCCCTATACCTCCCACCAACCTACCTTCTCAGTCATCTGCCAATAACTCTTCCCAACCTACACTTGCTTTGGCTCCATCTGATCCTTCACCCGTGGTGACAACTTCAAGTCATCCCATGGTCACACGCTCCAAAACAAATAGGCTCAAACCCAAGCAGTTTAGTGTCAGTGTTCAACTCTCCTTGTCCTTTGTTCCTCATACATACAAACAAGCATGTCCTCACCCTCACTAGAGAGAAGCGATGCATGCTAAATTTGATGCACTTGTTAGGAATCGGACATGGGATTTGGTTCCAGTTACTCCTTCGATGAATGTGGTTTAGTGCAAGTGGTTGTTTCGTATAAAACATAAATCTGATGGTTCCATTGACAGGTATAAAGCTCGTCATATTGCAAAGGGATTTACCTAGTGTCCAGGCTTAGACTTCCATTCCACATTCAGCCCGGTAGTCAAACCAGTTACTATTCGGTTGGTGCTTACAATTGCGACGCAATACAACTGGCCAATCCATCAGATTGATGTCAATAATGCATTCTTACAAGGAAGCCTTGAGGAAGAAGTTTATATGAGGTAGCCACCAGGATTTGAAGATCAAAGTCTCCTCACACATGTCTATAAGTATAATAAAGCAATCTATGGCTTGAAACAAGCCCCTCGAGCTTGGTACAATGAGCTCAAAAGTTATTTGCTAACTGTTAGGTTTGTCAAGTCCCAATCTGATTCTTTTTTATTTATTTGGCATAATTTTGGATCACTGTTTATGTTCTTATCTATGTGGATGGTATAATCATCACTGGAAATCAGATTCATGGGGTTCGTCATATAATCGATGGTCTTTCCACTCGTTTCTCCTTGAAAGACCTTGGACAACTCCATTATTTTTTGGGTGTGGAGGTTATCTCTTCTACTGCTAGTCTTTTTTTGTCCCATCACAAGTATATAATGGATATTTTAGAGGATGTTGGCATGCTAGACAGTAAAGGAGCTCCTACACCTACGACCTCAACTACCATTTTGACAGCTTCAGTGAATGATCCTCCAGCTGATGGTACTCTTTATAGGCGAGTAATTGGAAAGTTGCACTACTTATCCTTTACACGTCCTGATATTGCCTTCACAGTTAGCAAACTCTCTTAATTTATGCACAATCCACGCCACTCTCACTGGAAAGGAGTCAAGCTATTACTCTGTTATCTTCGTCATACCTGCTAATATGGCATGCAGATTGCCAAAGCTCCATATTCTTATTTGGTTGTTTATTCAGATTGGGCTGATGATCCAAATGATCGCACTTCTACCTCAGGTTGTATCACTTTCCTGGGCAACACACCAATTTCCTGGGCCTCCAAGAAACAACGCTCCGTATCTCGGTCCTCTACAGAAGCAGAGTATAGAGCTGTGGCTGCTGCTGTTGCAGAAACCAACTGGATCACAAATCTTCTTCATGAACTTTGGCTTTTACTTAAGGGAGTTCCACAGGTTTTCTGTGACAACATCCGCACCACTTAAATTTGTTCCAATCCGGTCTTTCATAGTAGGATGAAGCATGTCGCCATTGATTTTCACTTTGTTCGGGAACAAGTTCAGAACAAGGATATTGAAGTTCACCACCTTCACTCAGTTGATCAAGTGGCTGACATACTAACAAAACCCCTTCCCAAAGCTTCTTTTGTTAAGCAATTTTCCAAGTTGGGTGTTGTTGACACCACCAACTTGCGGGGGCGTAATAACGGATCAGATTTAGTAGTGTCTTCTCTTTAGGACTCTGTTGTAACTTCCTCCTTGTATATATGTTATAGATAATACTTACCTTTTTCTTAGTTTATCTCTTTGCTGTAGAAGTTGTACAGAATCTATATATACTTAGTTACAATCAATAAAATACATCGTTCCTTTCATTCTACTGGCAGCTTTATACTTTATAGATACAAGCTTAGAAGATGGACTAACTCATTCCTACTTTTCTATGAATGTTATGCAAAACCTTGGATGTTATCTAAGTTTTTTTTGTTGATTAAGCAAATACTGAAACTTACATCATGTGATGCTCAAAAATTTATTGTAATCAATCGCACTCTTTATTTTTATCGCCCTGCAACCTTTTCTATATCAGCTTTTGTATCCAAATTTATAATTGTAATTAATTTGATATTTGTTAGATTCTTTTGATAATCAATGGTTGTAGGATCAATGGTGATTAGTTAGAGACCATAATTATTGGCTGTCTCTAAAGGTCAATCTAGGACCAAAATTGTTGCTCGTCTCTAAATCATAAGCTAGGACTAGAATTGAAGCTCGTCTTTAAGGCAATTTTAGGCCCATGCTGTTGTTCTTCCCTAAAACTATTCTAGGACTAGTTTGTTATGGTCGCTAGAGGTAATCTGGGAGCAGATTTTTAATGGTCTCTAACGCTATTCTAGGACCAGGTCACACTCGTCTCTAAAGAGTTAATAGGACTAGGCTGCGGAAGGTCGCAAAAGAGGTTTAACGACGTCAATATCAAGGTATCAATGGTCCATTGGAGACTAGATATGCAGTTTCTAAAAGTATTTCACGACCAGTGTTTTTTGTCGTCTCATAACTATTCTGGGACCAATTTTTTGAAATCGTCCTTATTGACCAGTAGCGACGGCACTTTCTAGGACGAGTGACTACCAGACTTTTCTGGTCTCGATTGCTTATTTGAGACCAGATTTGAACTTTCAGGGATTAGATTTCCCTTCCTTAGAGGCTACTTTCTTGTAGTGAAGGTTCAAATATTTTATTTTTTTTGTTTAGCTCAAGAGAAACTCTATTCTTTCTCTTGTCATGAATTGCATTCCTATTAAACTTCCATGGGCGTCCAAGCATGATGCGACAATCATGCATTTGAATGACATCACAAAGAACATTATCACAATACCTCCCAATGGAGAAAGAAATCATGCATTGCTTAGTAACCTTAAGTTCTCCAAAATCATCCAACCTTTTCTTATAAGGAGTAGTATGTTTAATACATGTAAGTTTCAACTTCTCCACAAAGTATGAACTTACCACATTAGTATCACTTTTACTATCAATAATCATAGAACAGATATTACCATTTATCCCACATCTTATATGAAAAATATTTTCTCTCCTTAAATTATCTATGGTGAATTTAATCTCTTTTAATCGTTTAATCAGCACATCAACACTATTGATGTCGTTTTGAGTTGAAGATTCAATTTCTTTACTAGTTTGAGACATATCAAAAAAATATCAAAGAAATAAATATCTCTCAATTTAGCTTTCTCTCTCTTTCTCAATTGATCTCCCTCTCTCTTGCCTTTTTCCACTCAAAATACAACCTTTTGATGGATCCTTTAGAATTTATACATAAACCCTATTAGTAATAACCTTCTAGAAATATGATGTAGAAATTAAAAAACTTACCAATACCCATATAAATTGGGATTGATGAGACAAGAAAAATACTAATTTGTGTAATAAGAAAAACATCAAATTTCCCGTTTTCTTGATTTTCTTCTTTGACGTAGAAAATTAAGAATCAAAACAAATTCGTAGTTTCTTGAAATACCTTAATTTTCCAGTAATTTAATTTTCTTTTAATTTTCATTTTTTTTCTTTGTAGCTTAACTATTAAGAAACAACAAAAGGAATTTTTTTAAATTCCCAAGATTATCAAGAACGAAACCTTGATAGAACCACTCTGATATCAATTGATAAGAATCGGGTTACTAGATGAAATAAGAAAATAGTGCAAAAATGAAAATACTAAGATTAAAGATGGAAATTCAAAGATGTGTGAAATTCAAGAATAAAATCCCTGATTTTTAAGATAAAGTTCTAACAACCCTAATTAATCTTAGTATTCAAAATTAGCGATTAAAAATAATTATGATACTGAATAACTCAATTCAAGAAATTAGATCAGAAGTGATCTAGACCCCTATTTTGAAGAAATTAGAGACAACAATTAGTATAAGACTCATCACCTTCTTTAATTTACGAATAGAAACCAAAGATATCGAATTAAGAATTAATCTTACCTCTTAAAGAATAGTTCTTATAAGGTTGTAAGTTAAATTCATAGTCACCTCAGACAAAGGTGTAAATAAGAGAAACCTCTTAAATTCTGAGTTCGGATGAGGGAGATATGCCAGCTTGAAGTCAGCCTATCCATTTAGGGAAATTTACCCAAATTAATGAGGGGTAATATGGTATTTTCCTTATCCCATTAGCTCAAACCGTTTTTGGAAATATTCTAGGGGTCTAAACTATCTTAGATCAATTTTCATAATTCAACATCACGCTTAGGATTTTGGGAGGAATTTAAGAGGAGGAAACAAGGAGGAGTTCAAGCGTTCGCCAAGATTTCTTGTGAATCGAGGATTTTTTTGCCAAATTAAGGTATGTAAGTTTTCATAGTGTTGGATTCATTCACCCAAATGCCAATATGTGAATTCCATCCGTAATTTCGTTCTTGAGGTTGAATTCTTTCAATTTTTGATGGGTGTTCTTGAGGTTTTGTTCTTCATGCTTTGTTTATAGAGTTGATGAATTCTTAGGTGAGGATTTCGATTCTTGAGGGTTGTTCTTGTGGTAAAGTGAGTAGATTCTCGTGTAATTGTATTGCGCAATTTAGTCTAAGGAAATTTTGAGGAAAATAATCGATTCTAGGCGAATAGAGTCAGAAAATGAAAAGAAAAATATGTCGAATATTTCTTGAAAGGGGCTGGGGCGCCGCGCCCTAAATGCACTAGGGTGGCTGACGTGGGGCGCTAGAAGTGCGCAGGAATTGACCACAGTAGTTAGATGCCCCGCCCCTGCGCTCAGAGCGTCAATCCACATTCTTCTTCGTTCATCAATCCGTACTTATCCCTTTGAGTTGAGGTTTCATTCCTTTGTTAATCCTAAATATCTAAACTACATTTAATCATCACGAGGTCCTTCATATCATGAATCGTAACTCTTGAATTCATAATTCAAATTCATTAAGAGATTAAGAGTCGAGTTTGAAAGTGTCCTTTGAGTTATTTTGAGAAGTCTTTTACAAACTTTTAAAACTTGTTTTAAGACTTTAGTACTTGAGTATGAGGATGACGAGAATTAAGTTTCATTTTCCAAAATAAATATATGGGAACTAAGTATTCCCAAGAGTAAGTGTTTTACATTTAAAATGAGAGAAAACATCAATTTTGAAATGAGTTCATGAGTAGTTTAGAGTACTATCTCTATTAAGAGAACCCTTTTGAGTAAGACTCTCAAAGTTTGAGGATGAAAATTTTGTTTTAAACATATGAGCATGAGTTATATTATTGGGATTAGTATTGAGAACCGATATGGGGACGAGTTCAGATAAGTCAAAGTCCTCATAAACCATGTATGCTAACGTGGGTAGTAAGGGTCATGTTTTTTAGATGATTCCTTATTTATTTTTAAGCATATCTTAGTGGATCCACTTAGTTGAGGATGTCCTATACTCCGGCAAGGTATAGGAAAGTTCTGACAGTGTGGGCGAAATATTGTATCATCACATAGCTCATAGTGATGGTTGTAGGTTAGAGAATCTCTCAACTAAGAGTAAAAGAGTTTTATTTTATTTTAAAACAAGATAAACTTTTAGGATTTTAGGATAGTGAATTGAATTAGGAAATTTGTGTGTTAAAAATCATTATATAGGCTTAGCGTAGAAGGCAAAAAGACGCAGTTTAGTGTTAAAAAAATTAGGAAAAAGACTAAAAATCCCTAAAAATAACCGTCTGACCTCAAGCAATTGATGGAGATACGGTCCGTGGGTCCAATTAAGGACTATCCTTTCCATTCGTAGGTGGGGCTGGGACCATACTTTTGGACCCCTAACAACAGTTTTGATGTATGGTCCGTTGGTCCACATATGGACGGTACATTCCAATCGTAGGTCCAAACTCTGACCCTAAAATTTCAATAAGTCTCGGACTCACCTACGAGACCTACCTACGACACTTACATTGGATGACGGGTAGCCTTGGTGAACCGTAAAAAGGGTAATGGTACTTGACATTTTAAAATTATTTAACTTTCCACCTATGGTTCCCACCAAATATTGTGTGCTTTCTTGTGATTGTAGTGCTTCTGGTTTGGAACCTTTTGTGATATCTTTGGGAGTTGACATCGATCCACGGTTTATTAGAGCCTACTTGAGATCCTCTTTGGAGTCGATACGCTCTTGGGCACTCTTGGTAGCTTTATGGCTGACACCCTTGGGAGTGGGCTGGCTGGTTGGGCGGCCTCGATATCTCAAATCCTCTACAGAGTTGACACGCCTCCGAGGCATTCTTTCTAGTTGAGCGGTTGATGCCGCTAGAAGTGGGTTGTATGGCTGGGTGGCCTGGGTTGATGGTCACTCTGGCTAGCTGGGATGGGAGTTAACTGGATGAGTTTATTGTCACTCTTGCAAGCTGGGCTGGGAGTTGACTGGTTGGGTTGACTGTCACTGTTGCTAGCTGGGTTGAGAGTTGACTGGTTCTTGTATTCAAATTTGGATTACTCTTATGTCTTGTAGACTTAGATATTATATGTACATGTCAGGCGTATGGGGTCTGTTTAGGTTTTATTTAAACTTGCACACGAGTGAACCTTCTGGGTTTATGGAGGTCCACTTAGGTTTAGTTTAGCCATACTTAGATTTTACTTTTGGTATGCTTGTGTGCCTTCTTTATATATCTTCTTTGGTCTCTCTTGTTCTTTAGATTCTATCTTTCCGAATTGTTTTTACCTTTCGTGCTCGGTCGGCCTATGATGCCTAATGAGTACCTTGTTTTTTTGTACTTATGATTTACTATGCATCTCTTCGTGATGTAGGTCCTAGTACCATCTACTAGCGGTGATCATTTGTGCCATCTTTTGCATCTTGGGGATATCAGAGACGAGGGTGAGCACTTGGTATCCTAGATTAGCCAGTCTCCTTCTGTACATATGTTAGGTTGTCTTTTGCCTTTGAGGCGGCTTGTTGTGGTCCACCTTTGGGACATGTATTTATTCTTGTTAGTCATCTTTGTACTTGTGAGTTCCTAGTTCTAGGAGAGTATCTATTGTATATAGTTTTGGGTTTACTTCCAGTTTTGTCTTCTTTTATTGTTAATATTCTTTTATCTTTAGTTCTACCCTTGTACTCACTACTTGACGTTGTGGTACGAGTCTTCTTACATACTGGTGGGCTTAATTAGGTGCCATCAAGACTCAGTAAGTCGTGTCATGACAATCAAAATATTAATAAACTACAAATTCTTATAAAATTATATAAAGACATATATCGTAACTAAAGAATTATTTTCATAAATATATAACGCATTTTAAAAAGAGAATAAGAACAATATTTTTATCATTTTTTCTTAATTAAAATTGTGTTCCCAAACGCGAGCATTACTAATATAAGATTCTCAAATTTAGGCTCATAAGTCAATAACACGAAATAGACAACTATAAACATCTGAGGTGTCGCAATTTCTAATACGATCACTGAACCTCACCAATAAATACAAGTGTAAAGATATGACAAATGGATCTAACTTAATCCCAAAAGCTTAGCTTATAAGAGAAGTATTGTCCAAGTCCATATAACCAGGCCATCAATTCATTTCCAACAAATCTGGGATTTAACCCACTCTAACACCCCTTTATGCTCAGGTCCTACTAGAGAGTGGATCGAAAGCCAAATGGGGAGGGACCTGACTTTGATGCAAATACAGAGCTAATAGAACAATTTTCTTTTACAGTAAAACCTTACTAAATTAATATTCAGCAAATTAATAATCTCTCTAAGATAATGTTTTTATTTGATCCTGACTTTACCAATGGAAAAAGTCACTCATTTTGATGAGATAATATATGTTCAAAAGACCTCTATATAAATATATTGTCCAATTAATATTATGAATAAATAATTCTTTAAAGGTACAAATATATTTAAAAGATAATTTAGTGAAATATAAGTTTATTGTGTTTTATTTTTTGTAAAAATTTAGAACTAGTTAATGCTCATCTCTAACTTTTCTTACTGCATCCAAAAGTTTCGGTGTTTCCATGACTGCAATTTATTTTTAAGTGCATATGGAATGATTTCTTTTGTATTCACATAATGTTTTACGTATTTGATCTGTCATTGTTGTTTTAGTGACACTTTTTTAATGGCAAGTCATTTTTGTATATTGTTTCAAGAAATTTCATGTGTTGCTTATATAGTTTATTCTCTCACTATCATACATTGAACTTTTTTGGTAAATATATAGTGAATAATATTTGATTATTAAGAAACAATGAACATTATGTATGATGAATTTATTTTATGACAAATCATTTGATTCTTAAATTTATTTTACAATGAATCATATAACAAAAAAATTTAAAATGAATCATTCACATACATTGTATTTTATGTATAATGAATGTATTTTTTTTCATATACATTCAATAAATAAGAAACATAATTTAATAAGATACAATGTTTTGATAAATTTATTGTACTTTATGTATAATAAATTAGTATTTCTTGTAATTTCAATAAATATGATACATAAATTAGTAAAGGTACAATAATTTTGATGTAATAAAAGTTAACTTTTATTGAATCTCAAAAACTCTTTAAATTAATAAATATTAATTTCTCTATTAAATAATACATCTATAAATTAATAATTATTGTGTAATCTCACCTATATTTATTTAGTGTGGTTTTACTATAGTATTATTTTAAGAATAAAAGTTATTTGTAAGAAAATAAGGAAATCTATATAAGGAAAAATCAATCGAAAAAATTCTTTAAATATCTCTACCTATTATTATGGTGTAATATGTGTAGATATGTCTATGTACATTCAATAAGAAAATTATACTCCAATTTAAAGAATTATTAAGCCATTCTTAGCGAACTCTTTTGACCCATTTTATATTCTTCAAAGCTTTTTAAGGAAAAAATTTCAAACTCAGATTTGAAATCTTTGGTCAAACATATCATTAAAAGTATTTCCTTTTTTAAATTTTGATTCAAAATATATGGTCAAACATATCATTGAAAGTATTTCCCTTTTTAAAATCGGATTCAAACAACATATGAACTTCTATCCAAATTTTAAGCATCCTTAAGCCCTATATAATCCTTCATTTTGGCTCCTCACAATGAACTACTTCTACTTCCTTCTCACCATTGTGACATATTGCACAAGAAAGAAAAAACCAAACCCCTGCTTACAATGACCACTAATAGTATAATCACAAATGGAAAATCATTTATCCTTGGTGAGGAAAAACCATTTATTTTTTATGCATCCCATATGAAGAATGAGTCCAACATTCCCACACAATATATATGGCCAGATGACGAGAAGCCATGCCTTGTAGCACAAGAACTTCACGTTCCCCTTATTGAGTTAAGGGGTTTCTTTTCTGGTGACCCTGCCGCGACCCAACAAGCATCTAGACTTGTTGGAAAAGAGTGTAGGAGTCATGGTTTCTTTCTTGTAGTGAACCATGGTGTTGATTCTAATCTCATCTCCAGAGCCCATCGTTACATGGATACGTTCTTTGACATGCCTCTCTCTGAAAAGCAAAAAGCTCAAAGGAAAATTGGTGAGCATTGTGGCTATGCCAGTAGCTTTACTGGATGGTTTTCTTCAAAGCTACCTTGGAAAGAGACACTCTCTTTACGATACACTGCTAAAGAAAACTCATCTCACATAGTTGAAGAGTATTTCCAAAGGACATTGGGTGAAAGTTTCAACAATCTCGGGTAAGGACAATTGACTATTCTAATACTCCTCTCTTTCAATTTTTTGTTGTACTTTACTTTTTGGTATGTTTCAAAAACATTTTTTTCTTTTTTTGCAAGACATGTTTAAGAGCACTAAATTAAATGATATACTTGTACATTTTACATATCTTTTGTCTAAGGTTACTGGATTCAAAAGTCTTTCTTTACTTTCTTAAACTTCATGTCAAATAAAAATCAAACAAACAAATTGAAACAAAAGGAGTATCTGTTTTTCTATTTTTCAATTATGTAAATCAAATAACCTTTTTCCCTTTAATTACGCAGGAGTGTTTATCAAGAGTATTGCAATTCCATGAATACACTTTCTCTTAGGATCATGGAACTCTTAGGGATCAACCTAGGTGTACAGAAGAACCACTCTAAAGAGTTTTTTGAAGACAATGAATCCATAATGAGACTCAACTACTGTCCCCCGTGCCTGAAACCAGAGCTCACTTTAGGAACAGGGCCTCACTATGATCCAACATCATTAACTGTTCTCCATCAGGATTGTGTTAGCGGACTACAGGTTTTTGTGGACAACGAATGGTACTCCATCCGTCCAAATTTCAATGCTTTTGTGGTTAACATAGGCGACACATTTACGGTAAGAAAATTTACACACTAGAACTATATTTAAGCTAATTTATTATGTATTACATACAAATAATATAAATAGAGTCAATTAGAAAAACAATACTTTTTTAGGTGACAAATGTTATAAGATCTTTCCACATGAAGCACAATGATATACATCATGAATTCCTAGATGTACAACATTAATATAACATATTTAGTGTTTTACCTTTTGCAGGCACTATCGAATGATAGATACAAAAGTTGCTTGCATAGAGCAGTTGTTAACAACATGACTCCTAGAAAATCAATAGCTTTCTTTCTTTGTCCAGACAAAGATAAGGTGGTGAGTCCACCAACTGAATTGGTGGACTAAAAAAACCCTCGACTATATCCTGACTTTACATGGCCTGCTCTCCTTGAGTTTACTCAAAATCATCATAAAGCTGAGACAAACACTCTTCAAGCTTTCTCGATGTGGCTTCAAGAAAATAATGCAGAAGTGTATGAGTGATACATATGAGTTTCAACAATAAAGGCCTTGATCATTTGTATTTATGTTGAATTTTTTATTTAGAACGACATATATTTTGCTGCAATAATTCTAGTAAGTTAGAGACCTAGTATTTAGCAGTTGATTTCTATTTCAACTAGGTAAATTACCGGTGCTTTGCACGAGATTTAACTATTTTGGTAAGCTTACATATGATCATTTGGTAATATTCGTATTTTCGATACATACACTACATTGTCAAGAAAATTTTATCTTAAGGCAAAGCGTTCCTCCGAAATCTTAAAGTGCTATATTTTTTTTTATTTTCATTTTTGTTATATAAAAATTATGAGTCATAGAGAGATTTTAAGTATAAGAAAGAATTCTAAGAAAATCTCCATGGAAATAGTTGGTCAGAAGTAATGAAATTTTCTAAATTCAAAGAAGTTAGAAAGAACAACATCAGACGTTAAAGAAGAGACTAAAAAGTCTCGAACAACAACACTTCCAATAAAGTGGAACATCGCGTCCATATAAGAACATAATTAACTAAAATCAAATGGAGGACCTATTCTTCCTTTCTTATGAACCTCCATCAATCTCTTTTTTATTATAGTATGTTGTATCATGTATATGTTAAAAATTACCCTAAAATTGTTAGTATCATAAATGTTTTTCCTCATTGTGTCAAAATAATCATTACTATTGCTTAGGTTTCATATCACCGGCCCCAACTTATTTGGAATTGAACTATAGTTATTGTTATGGTTATAGTATGTAGTTATAAAGAATTAATGCAATTATCAACCAAGCAGTAGGTGACATCTGAATTGAACTGTTTAGAACTATATATTCTGAACCAAAATTTTGACACATAACATATTAAAATCTCACAGCATAATTTTGTGAGCACTTGAACACAAAAATATCGACAAATAATAATAAAGACGGCCTTACTTTCCTAACAATCAAGAACAAAAAAGGCATGCTGCTTAACATATTTTTCAAAAAGATAGTCTGTCAGGTTGTATCCAAGTTTACAGTCCACAAATTTAATTGAAAGAATCCAAAAGAAAGAGTTATTACTTCTTTATAAAAAAACAAAAAACTTTATCAAAAGAAAAAAGTTATCACTACAACAAAAATGATCTTTAACGACAATTAATAGCTAATTTTTGCTAAATATGTATTTTCAAAGGCAATTGAGAATCTCTATAAATATCCCTAAAGCCTATAGCAACATCGAATCTAATGACAAGTAATTAACCATTTGTACATGCTCCATCATACTTTGACATTATCAAATTTATTTGACACACCTCAACATCACTTTAATAGTACT